>WSXT02217202.1:1854-32413 GCA_011762715.2 Neuroterus valhalla | reverse complement strand
AAAAAAGTGGGAAAAATATTTCTGAGGTGAATATTCAACTGTTTCGTAGATGATTCGTCTCTTTGTTGGAAATTCGTCTTTTTCATTGGAAATCATTCCTGACAAATTAGTCTTCTTCATTGTTGATATATTTTGTTGAAAAGTAATTTCTTCCGTTGAAAAATCTCCAATTTTTTAAAAAACCCGAATTTCTGTTTCGAAATTTATCTTTTGGTGAAATTTTCATCTTTTAGCGTCGAAAATTTGAATGCTCTGAAGCCAATTCTTTCCTTTTTTTAAATTGAACTTGGTTAAAAGTGGAACTTATTTGTTATAAATACATTTTCTTGCTCGAATTTGTTGTTGAAAATTCGTCTTTCTTATAAACGTAAATCTTTTTTTTTGAATTTATATAACTTGTTCAATATTTATCCCTTCCAGTAAATCTAATAATATTGAAAATTCAACATAGGCAGTTAAAAACGTAACTATTTGCCTGAAAATTGACTCATTTTTATGAAAACTTTCTCCGTTTGGATTTAATTATTTCTTTATATTTCATTTATCTCTTGAAAAATAATTTCTGTAGTTGCAGATTCATTAATAAATTTGAAATTCAACTATTCCATTCAAAGTTAAAAAATCAACTACTCTACAGAGCGTTTTTTTAACAGTTAAAAATTCAAGTTTTAAACTAAAAGTCTAAATACTCCATCTTTGGTTAAAAATTGTTCCTCTTTAGTTCAAAATTGCACTAGTTTGTTCAAATTTAATGCAGTTTGTCGAAGACAAACCTCTTCCTTGAAAATTTAACTATTTTTTCAAAAATCCTGCTTGTCCTTTCAAAATTCATATTTTTTGTTAAAAATTAAATCTTTTTTGGTCGGAAATGTGACTGCTTGGTTGAAAATAAATCTTTTCTAGTGGGTAATTCAATTATTTCGTTGAAAATCTATATTTTTAGATGAGATTCAACTCTTTCTTTCAAGAATTATGTGCTTTGTTTGAAACTCATCTTTATGGTTGAGGACTCATTTATTTTGTTAAACATTTTTGTTTCTGTGTACAAAATCATCTTCCTTAGTCAAAAGTAGACTTTTCGGTTCGAAGTTCAACTGTGTTCTATGAAAAAAGATTTTGGGCTAAAAAAATTCAACTTTTCAGTGGCAAATGCTTCTTTTTAGGTTGCAAATCGAGTTGAAAAATCCATTATTGAGTATATGTTTTTTTATATTCGGTGTTTAATTATTCTGTTAAAAATCCAACTGTTATGTCAAAGTCATCTTCCTTATGGTTGAAAATTCAACTTGCTTGCCTAAAAACTCAACTGAACTCTGAAAAATTCATTTTCCTGATTATAAATTCAACTATTGGATCACAACTTCTTTGTTCAAGATTAAATTTCTCGTCGAAGATTTATCATTTCGATTTAGAATTCATTATTTTGATGAAAAAATGATCACCTCAATCTTTGCTTGGTTGGAAATTATTTGGTTTTGGTTTGAGATTCAAGGGTTTTTTTAAATTTATATATCTTGTTGGATATTCGTCTCTTCTAGTAGGAACCAAATTACATTGAAAATTCAACATATGCAGTTAAAAATTAACTTTTTGCCTGAAAATCGACCTATTTTGTAAAAACTTCCTCCTTTTGGATTGAATTATTTTTTCATGAGCATGCCTTTCTACGTTATCGAAAATTCTTCTTCTCTGATTGAATTTAATTATTCTTTGTATAAATTGAAATTTTTTCTGAGTAAAATATCAACTAAACATTTTTCGTTCGAAAATGATCTTTTCTATTCAGAAGCTCTACTACTTGACTGACAGTAGAACTACTTTCATGAAAAATAATTTCTTTGGTTGCACATTTATCTGAAAATTTCAAATTCATGTATTCCATCGAAAGTTGAAAACTCAAGTACGTTACAGAAAGTTGTTTTGACAGTTAAAAATTCAATTTTATAACTAAAACTCTAAATACTCCATCTTTAGTTAAAAATTGTTCCTTTTTAGTTGAAAATTGGACTAGTTTGTTAAAATTTCATGTAGTTTGCGAAAGCAATGCGTCTTCTTACAAATTCAACTATTTTGTCGCTGGAATCAAATTCTATTTTTAAATATTCAAATTTTATTTTATGAATAATTGATCGATTAGGGTGAACCTTTTTGTCTTCCAAATTTTTCTTCTGAACTTTCCTCAAAGTTGTAATATCTTTGGATTTATTCTTTTTTATGCGGTAACATTTTCTTAAGGTTTATTGGCGTTATCTGTTCATAGAGAGTTCCCACCTTTTTTCCCCCTCCCTATCACACAGACAGACAGACGTCACTCTCGGCAGTATCAACTCTCCCTTTCCTCACTTGCAGCTCTCACTATTACATTACAAATAGCTCTCTTACCTAGGCTCCTGGTTAGAAAGAACCTTGTGCTCCTACAAACAGGAAAAGAATTTTTTTTAAACAAACAAATTTAAAAAAAAAACATAAAAATTAAAAAAACATGGTGTGATTCTTATCCAGAACAATTCATTATTATATCAAGAAGTTGCAATTCTAAAGAAACATGATGAAATTTTTACCAAGAAAAGTTCAACAAAATTTCCAACCAAATACTTGAATCCTTAACGACAACTGAATAATTTTACGAGTAACTGTTATATTTAGGGCAAACAGATATATTATCCACAAAAAAGGTAAATTGTTAACCTGAATAATGCATATTCGCCCAAAACCATGTATTTTTTAAAAATTTAGTTGTTGAATTTTAAAACAAAAAGTTCCAATACCCAAACAAAAATGTAACACTTGTTGTTTTAAATAGGGAGGATTCTGATTCCAAATAAACAATAGTTGTATTTTGCAACTAAAAATTGTTAAATTCTTAACCTCCAGGGAGGAGTCCTCATTGAAATACATAAATTTTCAACCTTAAGTAAAGAGGTTCAATTTTCAGTTCAATAATTTTTTTTAATAACAAAAAAACGAATGTTCCTCATTTTTCTCTTATCTTTTTTTATGTTATTCTTCTAAATTCCATTAGAGACATTTGAGGGTGTTTGTCCAGATTTATTTGCTTGATTCTTGGTTTAAACTTTTTATTTCCCAGGAATTTGAGATAGTAACTCGATTTGATTTCAACCAAAGCGAGAAACTTTCAACCTCAATAATAAATTTTCCCCGGAAAAAAATTATTGTTTAACAATGCAGTTCAACTTTCAACCAAGTCTCAGAATCTCCAAGCAAATAATACAGAATATTGTTGATATTTAAACCAAAAGAAATTCATTCCTAAAGCTAAAACAGTTTAATTTGAGCAAAAGATATTTTTTCACTAGAACTGTTGCAATTGAATAACATGAATTAAGTATTTAGCCGAAAAGATTAAGTTCCCACCAAAAAATCAATGGAATTCATTCATTATGAACTACGTAGTTTGATTTTTAGCGTAAAATGTTATTGTTTCTATTTCGACCTAAAGATTTTTTTTAAATTATTTATATTTATAACAAAAATAATGATCCAATTTTCTATCAGGAAATATAAATTTAAAGAAAGGTGAAATGTGATAGTCCATATTCCAATTTAAAAATGTTAATTTTTCTTTCTAAAATAATTCAATTTAGAAAAAAGATGTTTTTAAGCCTCAGTTAATTTTTCATGGTAATAATTAGGTACTAAACCTAACAGTCGAATTTCCAAGACTATACATGAATTTCGAATCAAGTAGTTGAATTCTCAACGTTGGAACAAAAATTGTATCTTCACTGAATTTGTTAATTTTCCAGGTGCATAATTATATAGTTGAAAAAAAATTCATCTTAATCTTTAACAAATAAATTCAACCAAAATATACTGTTCATTAAAATTGCTGGATTTTCATTTAATAATATCGTAGTAGGTAGTAAAAAGATGACATTTCAACCCAGAAAATGAATTTTTTACCAAGAAAGACGAATATAAAAACAAATTTCTGAACTTTGAATGAAAAATTTCAAGGGATAAAAAATGTTTTAGGGTGTTTTGAATGATTTCAAAAGATCACGGGAGGTTCAAAGATTATTTGTGATTTCAGAGAAGATTTTATATATTTGAAGAAATTACTTAGTACAATTTCAGAGAAAATTCTAATGTTTTCGAGGAATTTCACGTATTCTACACTTCCCCAATTTATGAATATGCGCTCCTAATAAATAAATGTATAATTTAGGGGAAATATACGTACCTATTTAGATATCTATCAATTTACCAAGCTGACAATCCAGATCTCCAAACTAGTGACTGCTCGAAAATTCATTTATAAATGCCATATTCATCATGTGGACAAGGAATAAATAAAAATAAATAACTATCTTCTTTTCCGAATTTTAATATCCAAAACTTCGGGACTTTGAATTTCGAATGATAGAATCGGGTCTTCTGCAGATTCATGTGGAAATTATACATTCATAATTCATCAAAAAATAAATTACTACTACATGAAATTTTTTAATTTCAAAATTTGGAAAATCGTTTCATTCGGAATCTTTTCAAGAAACCTAAATTTATCACCAAACCATTCTATACATTTCAAAATTACCCGCTCTTAAAAATAAAAAATTCCAAGACTCGGAAACCAGGCTCTCTGCAAATTTATTCATGATTTTCAACTTCATCGAATCCAAAATTCCCATTTGCCGAAAATATATGCCAACTTCATCAAATTTTGTATTTTGAAAATCCTGAAGTCGATTTTTTTCGTAAATGCTACGTTAATCAAGTGAAAAAAGTAAATTTGATGATAACCCTATTTCCAGGAATTGGGAATTCCAATACTCTAAAACTAGGCTTCTCGCAGAATTCATGAATTCTAAGTTGATCAAGTTTTAAAAATTACAATTTAATCAAATTTGGAAACTAGGTGCTTGAATTCATCTCGAAATTAGATTCTTTGAAAAATGTATAAATAAATTATAAACCGGTATAGAAGCAAAAAATTCAATTTTTATCGAATTCTTCAATTCCAGAACTGTTTTCACTGCAGATCTATGTCCATTCAATAGAACATTTATGAATGCGCCAAAAGATAAATCACAACTGTATAAAAATTGTTAATCCAAAGATTCGGAAACTCGTTTCATAAGAAATCGCATTCTATGAATCCTGAGTTTATCAAGTGGCCCAAAATTTTTTTTTCAAATTCCTTCATTTCCTGGATTCGAATATTCCACATTCCATAACCAAGTTTTCTGAAAATTCAGATATTCATTCACAATTCGTGGAGCAGACACTAATAAATTTTAACTCCATCAAATTTTCAATCACGAAATGGAATTTTTCGCAGATTTATGTCGGAAAAATAGAGCTATCAGTTCACCATAAAAAGAATCATAACTGTATAAAACTTTCAAAATTTGGAAAACCGGTTTATGAGAAATCTTCTCATTAATCCTAAATTTATCATGCGATCAAACGATAAATTTAAAAATCACCATGTTCCCTTATTTTTAAATTTCAAGACTCCGAAACCAGGTGCTCTGCAAATTCATTTGTAAACTTCAAATTCTACGGCTATAGCTGAAAAAAAATCCAAATTTATCAAGTTCTAAATTCCAGAATAGAGTTCTTTGCAAATGTGCGCCTTGATTACATATTCATGAATTTGATAACAAATGAATTCTAGCAGTTTCAAATTCGATATGTCAATATTCAAAAACCTCAACAAGTTTCCAGAGGACAAAAATTCGAAAATTTCTGCCTCTCTCGAAATTTGAAATACCAAAACTCCCAAACCAATCTAATTGGAAATTTATATTCTTCCATGTCAAGTTATTTCGAAATTACAGATTTACCATTCTGACAAAAAATAGGAGACAGCTGTTTTGAATTTGATATTCTATCAGTCTAAAAGTTAATTATAAAAATGCTCGCTATCCCGAAATTTTAAATTTCAAAACTATAAAACCAGACATTTTGCATATTCATATATAAATTAAAAATTCATGAAACAGCCAAAAAAAATGCCAACTTTATCATCATAAAATTTTTGATTTCCGAAATTTGTTCTCTTGCAGATCTATGTCAAAATTTAAGTACTAACGGCGTCCAACGCTGCTTAACTTCAGTGATCGGATGGACACTGGTTTTTCAAGCGTGCTATGGCTGTTGGCCAATTTGGCCATCTTCATGGTTGAAACTTTATATTTTTTTGTCAAAGAATTTTCGGTTATCTGAGGGAATTCTCACGTAAATTGGATGATTTTCAAGAGAAACAGTTGCGTCTTATGGAAAATCTACAAATTCAACCATTTGGAAATTAGAAACGATTCTAAATCAATCAATAAATTCGAACAATTGTAGGTTGTTTGAAGAATTTTTTGCCAAAATCAGTTATTTGAAAAGAGTGAGGTCTTTGAGAAAATTTGCAATTTCGAAAAAAATTTTAGATTGTCTACGGGAATTCTCGCCGGAATAGAATATTTTTCAGTAAACAGTAATATTGTTCATAAAATATGGAGGTTCGAATCATTTAAAGTTATGTAGAATCAATCTCGCCGGAAATTCTCGATTTTTGACAAGAAATAATTGTTCTAACTAAAAATGTAACTATTCTATTTTTGGTTGAAAATAGGTCTTTTTTGGTGCAAAAGTTAATCTTCATGGTTGAAATTTAATATTTTTTGGTTGTATATTCAACCATTTTTTTAATAGTATTTTTCCAAAGAATTCATTTTCTATCGTTTTTAAATAGAACACTTTCGGTAGAAATATCAACTATTACATTTTCGTTTCAGAATTCATCTTTTTCGTTGGAAATTGAATCACTTGGTTTTATTATAAGTTAGAACACTTTTTTAACAGATAGTTCTGTTTGAGGTGAAAGTTCATGACTGTAGTTGTTAATTAATTTAGAATTGAATTGTTTGATTGGAAGTTAACCTTTTCATTAAAGCAGCATATTTTCGGGTTGAAAATTTGACTGTTTTGTGAAAAATTCTTCATTTTGGCTTACCAACTCAGAAATTTTGTAGCAAATAAAACTAGCTAGTATAGAATTTCACATTTTTTTGGTAGATTTTTCTTTTGCAATTGATTTTTTGGGTGAAAAACAAACTTTCTCGTAGAAAATTTAGATTTCCCGATTGCAACTTTACTGGTTCGTAGAAAATTGATCCGTTTAATTTGAAAATTAACATTCTATTTTCGTTGGAAATTTCATTATTGATAAATTTGGCATTTTCAAACTTTCACAGTAACTGCCCAAATACGAACTAGTTGAACTTTGGACAAAATAATTTACTGCATTAGAGAAAAACTGGAATTCACAATAAAAAACTTCTGAGTGTAACCACCCAAAATACGAATTCCCAACAAAACAAACAATTTTTCAGTAAATAAAATTTCAGGGCAAATATAATAAGGCACTCATCCTCGAATAATCATGCAGTTTTGCCGACTAGAGATTTGATAAAAACAAAATTGTCAGAGTTATGGTATTTTCAAAATTCAAAAATATAAAAGAAAATGAGAATTTTTGCGCTAATAACGCAAGATTGAGAAGAAAGTCAGAGAGAAAAAATGTTTCTTCTTAGGAGCCCTACAAGATCGTGAATACAGGTTGAACAGTTCGTTAACCATCTGTTTTGGATCAAAAATGAAAGAGGGAGAGCATATTGAAATTTTTTTTGGATTTTTTCCCAAGACTCAAGAATTGTAAGCACGGCTTCTTGCAGTAAATAAAAAGTGAAACAATTTATCTTTATGATTTTTTTTTTGATAGAGAGAAAAAATTTTGCTTTTTGGAAGCCCTATAAGATCGTGAATACAACTTTTTGAGTTTTCTCAAAAAACCGAAAATTCGAATTTTGATCGCACAAAAAATAATGAAAAAGAGGGGACGATGTATATAAATCATATTATGTACATTTGATGCATTGGAGTTGGAGGTACTATAGAAAAGTTCACGTTTCGGACAGATTTTTGTTTGGTTCTAATCGTGACAACGCTTTTTAAACAAAGAAAAATTCAATAGCCAAACTATGCGAGATGTAAATATCAGTGACGAGTATTGTAATGAGAATGTATTCCTTAATGCCAGTAGAGCCTTGAGTAAACTTGATATAAAAAAAAATTCCATCAAAAATGAAAAAAAAATTCAATAATTTTCTGTGCATGCTACACTGTAAACTGAATCAAGCACGTATGAAGCCGAGCGCGAAGCGCGAGGTGAAAAAAAACCGAGCGCGTAGCGCGCCATGAGAATGTGCCGCGCAGCGAGCAGATTTTTTTTTATTGATGTTTGATCTTCTATTTCTAGAATTAGATGAAATGAGATAATGTTTGAAAAGACATCATGATTCAATTTGAGTCCCTCTATTGCATAGTACCCAACTTTATATACGAAAGTTTTTAGGGAAGAATTAACAGATAATAAAAGTAAAAAAGGACAAAAAAATAAAGAAAGCTATTAAATCATCAATTTTTTATTCATCTAGAAAATGTATCTTTTATAAATCATCGGAATGAAGAAATGTATATCATTAAATAACTACAATCACTCTGAAATTTTTTTAAATACCGCCATCATAATCTGTATCTATCGTGATACTGCTTGCAATCACTAGTAATCACGCAATCGACGTACACCAAAATAATAATTTATAACTCTAAATCAATTAGAAATAAATAAATAAATTTTCCAATTAAGAAGATTGTTCGTAAATATATAAAATATTCTCCATCCCTGGAGAATATTCTCTCTTTGGAATTAAACTTCTGTCCCATGCCTGTAACCTACGCGTCAAGTGGCTCACGCGTACTTATAAAATATAAACCAATAGGCTCACCAATAGGGCCCCTATATAGTGACGTATCTCTCAATATAGTGGCCAAACCCTTTCACTCTTGAATATACCATATTCCTCTCTCTCTCTAACACTCCCCCCTCCCCTTCCACTCTTTTCCTGGGCACCTGGCCACTTCTCTACCTACAATTCACAATTTACTCCAGCCCCTCTTTCTCTCTTCTCAGATCCTTCAATTCCTATATCATACATACAAACACATAGTCACTACAATGATATAACAATTGTGATATAGATTTTATCAACAATCTCTCAAAGTTAAACTTCAAAAGCAGCAGATTGCTAATATGAACTCTAGTGTCTATAATAGTTCTATAAATCTATACCAATTCTGTCCTACTACTTGCACCATTCCGTCTATACCTACTGGCCACCACTACATCAAGAAAGACTCTCGTTGATGTTGTTACGACTACCACTACCACTACCACCTCCACTACCACCTCCGCTTCTACCTCTCTCCACGCTCGGCTACCTATGGCTGGGAGAGAAAGAGAGGGAAGGAAAAGAGCGAGTGAGAAAGAGAGGGATGGAAAAGAGCGGTAGAGTAAGAGAGGGAAGGAAAAGAGCGAGCGAGAGGGAGAGAGAGTGAGTGAGTGAGAGAGAGAGGAGAGAAAGAGAGGGTCTACGCTTTGCGCAAAAGTTACGCCGGAGCGAGGAACAGTGAGACACACCGCGGAGACCGGAAGAGACCCTCTCTCCCAGAAGACGTCCTCCAAGAGAGCCCGCCAAACTCTCTTTCGTAGTGAAAAACTCTCCCTTTTCACGAGACAACTTCTACAAATCGCGTGTGTCACTTCCAATTCATCAGTTTCATCCATTTTTCGAATTGTCACATGTGTGGTCTCCCTCGCGATCTCTCTAGTGACAGTGATAGTGCCAGTGTAAACGAAAAAAGAAAAAATTACGGAAGTGACATTTCACTGAGGGAAACACGAGTGATAGAAAGTGCGAAACCTTTAAGTGCGCCTTTCCAAAAACAGCTGCTATTGTGAAAGAAAATTGCAATTGAAAGGAAGGGCCTTTTGAAATTTGTCACAAGTTTTTTCAAATTAATTCAAATTCATCAGATCGGAAGGAGCTAGTGAGGAAGTTTTAAAAGTTTTCTTTTGTGAAGAAAAAAATTGTGTCGAGAATCGAGATATTGCGGAGTGGAGGTTGTGTAAGAGCTGAAAGTAAAAGTTGAAACGGCCGAGTTCGGCTTGAAGCGCGCGAGCGCGTTAAAATCGTGTGGAGCCAAATAATTCCAGGTTTCGCTTTCGCTGTGACTCGGGCGTTATCTACTCGCAAAAACAAAGCGGAAGTGAGGAAAGTGTGAAAGAGAAGAGAAGAGGAGTGGAAGGTCTCGGTTGCGTAACACAAACGTAACTCAACCTAATAGCTGTCACGGATGGGATAAGTCATGGAAAGTGTATTCGCTCTGGAAAAGGAAAGGGAAGAGTAAAGATACTTGGGTGACAAAGATCCTCATACTATTACAAAGTCGAGGAGAGGAAGAAAAATAGAGGAGGGCACATGGAGAAAGAAAAAAGCCGGCAACATTAGTTTGCCATTTTCTATCTCTGGAAACGGAATAGATTAAAGACACTTGGCTCACCAAGATCCTCGAACTCTGCTCGCAAAATCGAGGAGGGAAAGGAAAGGAGAGAGAACCAGGACACTCGGAAGATCCCTCTAGAGTATTTCCCGTCTTCTAGCTCTGGAAAAGGAAAAGAGTGAAGATAATTGGCGCACCAGGATCCTCGAACTCTGCTTGAAAAATCGAGGAGAGAGAGAAGGAGAAGAAGAGGATAGGGAGGAGGAAGAGAAGAATGAAAGGGCCGGAAGTAAATTCAAGGTCTCCTGTCTTCGCCTTGAGTTCCTTCTCTTCTCTTTAGTTTCGTTACGAAGGCGTGGAATTAAACCGCCGCTTAAAAAGGTTATCACAATAAAAAGGCGCGCGCGAAAGGATAAGAGAAAGGAGAGTCCTTGAGAGTTCCCAAGTAAAAGTGCCGGAGCCGGCTGACCCTGGAGACGGCCCCGGTTTGGAAAAAAGTTCTGCCTTCTAGCGATTGGCAAAAGCCCTTTCTTTCCGTTCAAGGACCATTTCACAAGTGTATAAAGTAATTAGGAGAGGACTATTATTGGAAATTTCTTTTTTTTTCGATATTCATTCCCTTTTTTGAGTTCCCTTCCTCTTTTTTCGAGGAGGTGTGACTATGGGGAGAACGTGTTTGCCAGTGTGAAGTGACAGTGCCTGACCTACCTTTTTTAGCTTCTTCCTTCATCTCTTCTCCCTTCTTCGGGGATTCCTTAGCAAGAATCCGTTCTTGAAGTGTGCGAAATCGTATTTTTTCTTTATTTCTTTCATTTCAATGTTCGTGAAGTGTCGTCATCGCCATCGTCGCCGTCATCACGGATCTCGAATTGTTTTTGGTTTGCGACGTCCTCGGGTCGGAACGTCGATATGCGTCGATTTTCCTCCAGAGAGTCCTAAGGATACTTTTACCACTTTTGGATAGATCTTCTGGGATCATTTTAAGGATTATTAAACAAAAAGGAGCAGAACGGTGAGGTGTGTTTCTTTTTATTTTTATTATTGTTGATGATTTTCGAGAAGAGGAATGAGGTTTTTACACTTTATTACAACATTGAGGCAGATTTATTTCGAATTATTGCAGACTTCATGTCGGAGAATCTCTTAGCGCCAAAATTGGTTCACAATAGAAAATTATGCGAGAAAATCAGGCTTAAAAAGCATAGTGGAAGTACAAATTAAGAAAAAATTCTTAATAATTTTCTTAATGGGATTTTTTTCTCCATTTACTTTCTCTCATATCTCGTTCCATTTTTAAGAAGAACTAGGAATTCCAGTTTTTTAAATACGTAAAAATAAATATTTTTCAAATGGGAGTAAATGGAAAAACTGTGAAGGGGAATCATTATATCAATTTTTCCGAAAATAGAGATGACTTTTTTTTGGGAAGGAATTGAAATTATAATATTGTGAAGGGGTATCATTATTTACATTTTTTGGAAAAAAGTTAAATTCTATCGACTTTTCTCCCACCTCAATTTATTTTTGTAAAAAATGGAAAATCTCGATTGTAGGAAAATGAAAATGGATTTTCTTACAAAAAGGATGTAGGATTAAAAAATCTCACTTTTTTTATGAATTTCTCCAAGAAACAATTTTACATTGCCAGTATTTTTTCAAATCTCGCTCTGTTCTCCAAAATAGCTGGAATTTTTTCTTAAAATAAAATTTGTGGCATTTTTTAAAAAGAATCAGGACAAAAATTTGTTTTCTCAATTTTGTGTCAAATTTTCCTCCTGGAATGAGAGACAGCTTCTCATTTTTAACCGGGACAAATCATCTCGTTTATGAATTTTTTTTTGATTGAAAGAATTTCCACGAAAGTATGGAATTTTTTGTAGGATCCTTTTTGCAAAAAAAAATTTGTATCCCAGGTTCCTCAAATGCTATGAAATACTTTAAATCGCTTGGATATTTCAAAACCTCATAAAAATTACCTATTATTTTCAAAAAATCCGCGGATTCTTCCCATATTCTTTAATAATCGTTTGAAATCCATGAAATATATTTGAGTATTACGAGATCCTTTCCAATTTTTGAAATCTCTTTCAAAACTAATTGAAATTATTCAAATTTGCAGGAATCTTTAAAAATCTCTTGAAATCCCCAAAAACATGTGAAAATCTTTCGAAATCATGTGAATGATCCTGAACTATGTCGAAAGCTCTATAAATCCCTTCGAATCTCTTGAAATCCTCTGTGATTACGTGGGATCTTTTCCAATAAATTTTTTCCTCGAAATTTTTTGTAATTTTCTAAAATCCTTTGTAATTTTCGAAATACTGTAAAAGCTTCGAAACCTTCAAAATCTTTGAGAATGCAAATTTTGAAACCTTCAAATTATTTTTAAAGGCAAAACAAAGGAAGAGTTGCATCAGCCGACGATTTAAAGTAGTAGTATCAATAGTGTTTTTTTTCGAAATAGATCAAAGTTTTTTCAGCGTGAGTTCGTTTTTCAAGATTTTTTTCAAAAGCAGTTTGTTGTACGCCAAAATATGATGACTAATGAAATACTTCTCAAATTGATCTATAACTCTTGTATAACATATATATTTTTATTGAATTAATATTTAAAATATTTAAGAAGAAATCAATTTTTGTTGTACATGAATGATTATTTATACCCGTGATGTTAGTTTTTTCGGATTTTTTTTCTTCATTCTTTTCGGAAATCGTTAGACGTACGGTAAACATGATCGCTAATATAAGACCGAGGATAAAATATGATTCTTGACTAGTTAAAAAAAAAAGAAGGGAGATTAAAAAAATTTTACTTCTGGGTCAATTAAAAAAACGTAATCTTCCGAAACTTTTGTATGGCACAAATTTTTATCAGATAAATATTTAAAACATATTAAACAAAATGAATTTCTGGTACATACATAAGAGCGCGCGAATTTTTTAATCCACCCGCAATGTTAGTTATCTGAATTTCTTCGAAAACCGTTAGTCATACGGAAAAGCTGATAAGCAATAAAATACGCTGATCAACTATGTAGATCTAAAATTATTAAATGACATAGATTTTGATTAAAAGTACAGAAACTATTCATTTAAAACAGTGCAAGTAACATCTTTTGTCTGGCTAGAAGAACGCAACCGGAATTTATAGATGCATATATTCCGCTGCGATACGTTCTTATAAATTCGAGGTAATTTTCAAAGCTAAGTATTTGCAAAACGCAGAGACTAAATCGATGTAACAAAAACGATAAGGTTGCAGCCTCATTAGAATAATTATAAAAATCCCATCACAGAATTGTAGAAATGCGAAGTTGAAGACAATACAAGAGCTTACCTTGATCTTATTAAACGCAGAGAATGTGAGATTACAAAAGTGCCTCTCTCGTTTTATGAATGACGTCATGTGCATATTATGAAGATGCACAGTCTCGCGCGTTTTTATTTATTTTTACATTTTTCTAATTCCTATATTATACAGAGAGCGTATCTGTGTAAAAGTTATACAAAAGCTGCTGTTTCAGTCCGTCAAGAAGATGGAAAAGGTTACATAAAAGCGAAATTACAATCTCGTTAATGTATGCCACGAGTCGATAATAAATCTGATTACAAGCCGCATCGTTTGCAAGTAGTTTTATGGCTTTTCAACACGGAGGCTGTAAAAGGCACTTAACAAACGTTATTCATTATTTCTAATATTTCTAACTTCCCTTCTATACCAAATAGTGACATTAATGTCAAATATTGGTAAATTTTAGTCCTAATTTCATTACTAAAATCTGTTATGAAAAATAATTATTATAATAAGAGCGCGGGACGTCACAGTGGTAGAACCTTCCCTTCCAAGTTTCATCATCACGATTGCGGTACATTATTTAGTAGATGTTAAATCATTGCGTGAAAGTAATCTCTTTTTGGGTTGCATATTTTTTTCTAAATAATTTTCTTACGTACGATTACCGCTGAAAAATTTTCTTTTTAAATTATTATGTTACGGGTACAATTAATCATACGTGCATATATACTGAAGATGTAATTTTTTGGATAAAAAAAATCCTTCGAATACTAACTTCACGAGCAAGAATTATGAATATGAACAAAAAATCGTTCTCTCCTATATTCTTTGAATATTAATCTTATATAAATTTTTTTGATAAAAAAGTTTCAGATCTAATCGCAAGGCGCATATTTTCTCATTCATCGTTGTTTCCGTACGACTAAGTATTTTCAAAAAATCTGAAAAAACGTACAGATGTAAAAAATAATTGATATATACCAAGAGTGATTTTATTATTCATTGATTTCAATATTGATTTTAATATTTTGAACTTGCTTTCATGCGCGGTAGTGACATAAAACTAAATATACGAATTATAGTCATTATTTCATTAGTATAATCTGTTATAAATGATAATTGTTATAATAATTGCGAGACGTTAGAGTGCGTTACACCTTTCCTATTCAATTTTTATCATCGATATTGCAATACATCAATTTGAAGATGTCAGATTAGCGGTTAAAAGTGATTTCTTCTCTGAAGTCCAAATTTTTATGGTTCTTATATCTTTACTAACACGAAAATAAACTGTTAACATTCTTTTCTGGCACGAAACAATTTTTTTGATTTTGTACATCAAAAAATGCATTCCCTTCGATAGAATTGTTATTTTATACTTGTATATGTATAATATTGCTGCACAATTTCAGGAAATGTTTTTTTCTGATTAAGTAACAAATTCCTTTTTGGAAAATATCTAAAAGTAAAATCCGTTGAAAAATCAAGGAATTATATTTGAGAAATTCTGGATTAAATGACCTTTCATTTGAGAAATTCAAATTTTTCTGTTGATAAAGCTTCTTTTATGGTTGAAATATGAAATATTTTGGTGGAACATTCAACTGTTTGTTAAAAATTAACTTTATTGTTGATCATTCATATTTTCTAGGTTAAAATTCTCCGTTTTCTTAAAAGAGAAAATTTGTCATTTTGGTTTGTACATTAAACATTTTAAATGGAAGTTGTTTTGTTTTAAAAAATTTTTTCGATTGAAGTATCTACTGACACATTTTTGGTTGAGGATTTCTTTAGGATGGTTTTTCTTGAAAATACAACTATCTGGTAGAATACTTATGTATTTTTTTGGGAATGACTTTTTTTAGTAGGAATTGAAAATGTATAATATAAAATCCATTTCTTTCTAAATTTATAACCTTTCTCAGTAGAATATGAATTGATTTTCCTTATGAATTATATCTTCAAGCATAGGATAATGCTTAATTTTTTGGTATGAAAATTCAGCTTTTTTTCGAAATTCAACTATTTTCTTCAATTTATTTTTTTATTTTTGGTATAAAGCATTAATTTTTCCAACTGGCATTTCGTCTATTTTATTGATTTTCTTTGTAACATTAATCTTTTCGGTTGAGAGTTACTTTTTTTTGGTCAGAACTTTCAATATTTTGTTGCATTTTTTTTTTGCGAAAATTGATCTCTTTCAGTAAAAAAATGAATGGCTTGGATGAACAGTAATTAAAAAATGAATAAATGTATTTTTGGTTGAAAATTTATATTTTATACGGAAATTCAGATATTTTGTTGGTGAGTCATCTTTTTGAATGAAATGAACCTATTCATTTTATTTTCATTCGACTTTTGTTGCTATAGATTAATCGACTTTATGAATGAGGAAAATAATCTTTTTGGTTGAAAATTAAACTTTTTAGTTGACAACTCATATTGTCAGTTGAAGATTTATCATTTTACATATTTTGAAAATGCATTCCTTCGGTTATGAATCGAAGTAAAGTGTCGAAAACTCGTTTGTTTTTTTTGTTCTTCAGATGAATCTTTTCAACCGAAAATCCAACTTTTCTATTTTTTGAACGATGATTTATTTTTGAGAACAGAAAATTATTATTCTTGTTCGAAAATTCATCTCTTCAATTATAGATTCATACATTTTGTTGAAACTTTTTTTTGTTGAAAATTGTTCTTTTTTACTGAAAATTGATATTTTCATATGAAGATACCGCTTCTTGATTTACAATTTGTTTCTCGTGGTAGGAAAAAAATCGTCTTGGTTGGAAATTTATCTTTTCAAAAGAAAATTCAATTATCTTATTAAATATTGATCTATTTCGTAAAAATGCAAAATTTTGACTTACGCTTCCAGGAACTAAAAGCGATTAAATTCATCAGCCGTGAGAATGATGTTTCTGTTCTTATTCTAGAAAAGGGGGTGGGGGTCGATGTGCCGAATGTTATATGTCATTTTAGACCCTTTTATCATTTTCATAAATTTTCATAAATTTTTATTCTTTTCGAAAATACCTTTCCAATTATTGTTACAGAGAGACTGAGACTTGCAAGCCTCTGTGCATACCTCTTGCTTGGGGAGGGGATAAAAAAGAAAGGGGAAAAAGAGACGATCGGTTCAAAACCGGTTGAAAAATCGAGACTCTTGTCCATCATTGCAAGATGTTAGATCATCGGGAAAAAGTGATCTCTTCTTGTCAAGGTCAGCCGTCGAAAGGCGCGCACGCTCATCATTTTGTATTCATTGGGACATTATCTCCCGTACGACGATAACCAATCAAAATACGTGTTAGTAGCTCGTGCACATATAAGCAAGTTTGAAAGGTGAACAAGTTGAAATTCCGAACGCGTTCACATACTTTCGATCCTCAAGCCTTTCCCTATCGAACATGTATATTAAAACGACATAAGTCCTATGCTTATATGATTTTATATGATATATGTTCTAAATATTGATTCTATCAAAATTTATGGCATAGAAAAGTTGTAGATCTAGTTAAGGAGCAGATTTTGATACTCGGCATTTTTTCCGTACGACAAACGGTTTTCGAGAAAAATTGAAAAAACTAACGTTATGGGTAAAACTAATCATGTGTACGTACCAAAAATTGAATCTAAATAATATGTTTCGAATATTGGTCTTATCCAAATATGTTGCATATTAGTAATTAAAATCTAGTTGAGGAGCATATTTTATCATTGATTATTTTTTTCCGTACGACAAATGGTTTTCAAGAAAAATTTGAAAAACTGAAGTTACGGGTATATGAGTATTATATAATTGGTACATGTACCAAACATGCCTTATGTTTGATATGATTGAAATGTTGATCTTATCAAGATGAGTGTCATGCAAAAGTTGTATGCCAAGGAGCATATTTTATTTCGGATTATTTTTTTCCTCACGACCGAATGTTTTAGAGAAAAATCCTATTAACTATCGCCACGAGTAGGATATGCTTTATATATTGATAATATCAAAATGCGTATCATATGAAATAAGTTGTACATCTAGCTGGGAAGCATATTTTCATATTGTTGATCACTTTTTTTCGTTTTCCAATATATGTTTTAAATGTTGATTTTATCAAAATGTGTGTTATAGAAAAGTGTATTCTCCGAACGATTGGAGGTTTAAGAAAAAAATTTAAACAACCAACGTTACGGTTATAAATATGTATACGTCCCAAAAGCGTTATTATTTATTATATTCTATAATACTGATTATATCTCTTCCCAAAATATATGTGCATGTAAATGCAAAAATGTCTCGAGACCTTAGAGTTACTTCGATAGAACTTAGAATTCAAGACATCCGTAAAAAATGCTGCAGGAACGGAATTCAATGAATTAATTATCAATTGAATGATTAGAACTATTATCGAAAATCAATGAAATTTCAATTATTTAGGGAGGAATATATTGTTTATAACAGTTTTCTAGAGGAGACAGGACTTTTGAACGCTTCCCAATGTGAATATTTGATTTGAAATCAGCGTGAAAAGATTTGATTGCATAAGACACTAAATTCAAGCGATTTTAGTTTAAGTTATAAATTATATTAGCATACTGTGTAATTAGGTTTCAAAATTTCACTCTTATCAGTTGTGTGGGAGAATTATGAACAAATAAAGCATAATAATGAGATTTATATGTAAGTTCCTAATTCAATCACATACGAAATCTCCTAAGTCATCTCAATAAAGTAGATAAAAATTACTAATGCAGAGCAACTTGATGATACAAGATAAAAATAATACAATAATTGAATAAATAGATGATTATAATTAGTTTTTATAATATGGCCGCTGAGCAATGAAAATTTGGATATTTCTGCTTTATACAGTGATATGTGTACAATTATATATATTATGGTTCTTTCAGGCTAATAAGGAAAATGTGTTTGAATATTCTTCGCTCTAGAGTGATTCGAACAATTAAACATAAGTTATAAGATAGTTCAAATTTCAACTAGCAAAGATTAAATTTCTACATCAATAACAGTTAAACTCAACAAAAAAAGATGAATTTTCTACAAAGATGTTAAATTTTCCATCATGGGCATGAATTTTTAAAACGTAAAAGTTATCAATTACTCTGCTATCACAAATTTTCAATAAACTGCATGAATTTTCATCATTAAAAAATAAACTTTCAACGAAAAGTGTAATAGGTATATTTTCAATTGAAGTAAACATCACAATTTTTACGAAAAAAAAGATTCATCAACGCAACATGTGATAGCCGATATCCTAACTGCACGAGCAGTTTTTAGTTTCAAATCCACAGCAGTCGAATTCAACAATAATAAACAACAAATATGCAACAAAAGAGCTTAGTTTTCAGTAGGAGGAGAGAAAAATAATACGAATTTTTAAAACTTGAACCGTGAATTTTCCATGAAAAAGTGGAATATTCAGTAGGGAAGTTAAGCTTCAATCAAATTATGTAACTCTCAACCGAAAAATATTAATTGCCAACAAAGAAGGATGACTTTATAACAAAATTATTGAATCATCTACCAAAGGATGAATTCTCAACTGAATTATGTTTCCTCAAATAATTAAATAAATTATCAACAAGAAAGAAGAGTTGAATTCGCCTAATCAGGAAATAATCCAATAGCATTGATTCAAGTTCTCTGAAATGTAGTGAATGCAAAATCTACCGCGGTAGCGAATCCTGGAATTCATAATTACCTGCATGGAACATCGTTGGGATAAATTTGATGAATTGGGAAAGATAATATTTTTCCTTGAATTTTTCTTGATTCTAAACGTTCATAGAATCCCCTTAATAAGCCTCCAACAAGGAGGGAATCGTCATGCAATGGACAACAGGTAGCCGGCAAAACCCCAAACCTGTCTAGTATATATGTATATGTATAGTCGCTATACATAGTTGTATACCTGTTACGCGTTCATAGTTAGGAGAAAGGGGTTAAATAGGTACGACTTCGAAGCAAAAGCATATAAATTTGACATCGACTAGAGACTAGAGAGAGATAACATGTCTAGAGTGTCTATACCTATGGTCTAGAGTCTAGACTTTGTTACTGCATATACAGTATACATATAATGACTGGATATTATACTGCTAGAGGCGGGTCACTCTGAACTGCTTCCACAATATATCATATTATGCATTAACTTACTTTGCGGAAGGCAGGTGTGAAATTATGCTATTTATCTTTCGACGAAAAAAAAATGATCTGATTTTAATTTATTCGAGTTTATTAACTTTTTCTTAAGAAGGAGGTCTAGGAGTGTTAGCAAAAATACTCATCATAATAACACTACTTCCGATGCTTTATGATTCAACTTCAAATCCTAGAAAAGCTGGGAAACTGATTGTAAAAGATTTTAAGTCGCGGATAATGAACCCTTCAATTTCTTTCGTAATATGAGCATAAGGCACTGTAAAATTGTTTACTGGTTCTTGCATTATCAGAAAAAAGTAGAGACGTTCTAGACACAGGACTTGTATATTTTTCATCGCCAGTTTTATGCCCTCATACTATATTATAGATATTCTTGTCACTTCTTATCACAAAAAATTTAAACGAAGCTTTTCTGAGTAAAGAACAAGAAAAATTTTTTATGCTTATGTTATAAATTATTTTATCTGATTCTTCAAACGAAGCTTGTTCAAGGGGAAATTCAAAAAACTTTTCAATGCTTTTGTAAAACAATTGTATCTCATTCTCTTCCGAATATGTGATACGAGGAGTAAGTACATGTTTTTCATTGACAGCTTTATTTCATGGTTGCTGAAAGTGCTCCTTAAAACTGAAAAAAAAGTGTCCTCAGGAACATAAAAAAAGTATTATAAAGAATGGCCATTTTTAATTGAGTCAAAAATTGCGTTTTGAAACGAGAGAGACCCGTTTTTGAAGACAATTGACTTAAAAATTTGTTTTTACATCATTAAAGTGTTTATACATTCAATTCGCATGCTAAATGATACAAACATAACCTCTCTATGAAAATAAATAGTAAATTAACGTTAACATATTGCTGAGTACAATATAAACATAATTAAGGGCATTTATTTTTTCAATTCTTTTTTTACAATAAACAGTATCATATACAACAGAATGTGAAGATCACTCCAGTTGTGACTAAAGTGCGATTTTTCTACAAAGTACTTCTATTTCTAACCGCGAATAGAATAGTGCTATTTCAACTTGAATTCCAAATCTTAAAACAAAAATTTTAGTTGAATCTATAACCAGAGCGGATTAATTTTCAATCAAAAATGATGATTTGTCAAGAAAATGATTCAATTTTCAAATGGAAGAATTAATTTTCAACAAAGAACAAATCACAATTTTCGCCAAAAAGGTTGTTTCAACAAGATATCTGCATTTTTAATATCATAAAAAATGAATTTTTTACCAAATGGTTGAATTGTTAACCAACAATGATAAAATTCCGACCACGGAGAAAAATTGTACTATTTGATAAAAAATTTAAATTTCAAATGAGTGAGTGTAATCAAAACAGGCGAATTTTCATAACTGAATCCTTGAACAAAAAGATAATTTTTCAACAAACCGCGTTGATTTTCCACTTAAAAATACGCATTTTCAATAAAAGTCCTTTGGACCAATGTAAATGGTTAAGTTTTCAACCAAAATAATAAATTTCTAATAAAAAAAAAATTAATGCCTCCCAAAAAAATGGATTTTTAATAAAATTGGTGAATTTTGCAGCCAAAAATGACTGAATGTTTACTAAACATCTGAATTCAAACCGAAAAATATGAGTTTTGAACAAAAAAGTAGAGTTTTCAATCAAATAGTTTATTTGTCGAATAAGAACTTCAATTTCTAACTTAAAATTTTTACCAAAATAATAGAATATTCACACAGATTTAATTCTCTTCCAATAGATTAGATTTCAAAAAACCAGATCAATTTTCTTCTAGCAAAGAAAAACTGCTAACGGAAGAGATAAAGTTCCAACTGAAGAGATAATTTTTGTAACCGAAAAGATTTATAATAAAATTGGAAAATTCATGAATTTTCCATTTTTTTTTTCAAATCATGAGATATATAATTTGCATACCAGCTAATGATAAAAGCTTTTTTTTTAAGTTCTGCTTTCTCATAGATTCTGGTGTTAACAATTTCAAATATTTGAAATATATCTAATTCTATGTTCCTAGTTAATAATTAAACGCTTTTGTCATAGCTTGATGAATTTTGTTGCAATCGGTCTTCTTCATAGAACATTTATTTTTTTCCTTTAAGAATTAACCCACTGAGTTAAAAGTGGAATCCTTTTGTTAAAAGTTTCCTTTATCAGTTAAAGAAACATCTCTTTCGCGCAGATAAATTAAACTATTTTGATGATTTCTCGATGAAAATTCGCTATTCCGTGAAAAAACAATTATTTCTATCTACTATTCTATTGTTCCTTGAAAGTTCATGGAAGAAAATTTATTTTTTCGTCGAGGATTCAACTATGTTGGTAGAAACAGTCATTTTCGATAGAATCCAGCTTTTTTATTATTCAAAAAATTGGTTGAAATTTACGTGTTTTGTTATATATTCCTTTTTCTTGGTGGAAAATTGATGATCTTGATTTAATATTGAATTACATATTTGCTTGCAAGACTCATCTTTTTGGTTAAAAATTAAATATTTATGTTGACAGTTCATGATATTTTCAAGTTGAGTATTCGACTGTTGGGTTGAAATTTTGGCTTTTTGTGCAAAAAATGTAATATTTTTAAATTAAAGTAAATATTTTGTTTGAAATTAACTTTTTAATTAAAAAATTGAATTTTTTCATTCAAAATATGCCTTTTTGGACTGAAAATCATGTTATTATTGTATAAAACTCAACTATTTGGTTGAAAACAAGTTTTCGGGTAAAAATCAATCATTTCTTCCTGAAGTGTTACTTACTATGTTGAAATTTTCTCTTTTTTGGTTCAGAAATCTTGTTTCCTATAAATACAATTTAATGTTCCAGAAATTTAACTCATCTGTCGGAAATCTTATTATTTTGTTAAAAATTACACTGCTTCAGTCGAGCATTGTCTTTGGATAGAAAATTTGCCCATTTCGATAAAAAATTTTAATATTATTATTAGGTTGAAAACGCTACTATTTTTGCATGAAGTTAAATCTTCCTAATTCAAAAATCACACCATATGGATGCAAATTTATCTTTCAGGGTTGAACACTCATATAATTTTTTTTTGTTGAAAAATCTTCTTGGATGAAAATTCATCCTTTTTTCTCGAAAATTCAAAGATTAATTTAAATTTAGTCTCTCATTTTGTTGGTTGAAAAAATTTTATTCAAAATGATTCATTCTCTTGTTTTGAACGATCCTGAAGTTGAAAAAACTCCATAAATTCTATTCCATGAAAAGTTTGAATTTGGAAAGTATTTCTGAAACAAAAATCTGCATGAACCTATAGGTATAGGAATGGGGGACTTTGGCATTCTGTAAATAAGTTTGTTCAAGAGAAATGCACCAGATAAGGATTCGGGAGAAATGCAGAAGAAATGGAAAGCTTATAATCCTCTTTTGGGAACTGAAATCCTCTTAGACGAGCTCTTCGGGCCCCATCGAAATTTTGAGAGCAAAAGGGTGAAAGGGTCGCTCGCCGCGGCGGCATCAGCAAATGAAGTTGGCAATTAAAGTGCTAAAAGCTTCTCTCAAGGCCTTGGGATTCACCGAAGCGTACTTCCGCTTTTGATTAGCTTCCTCTTTTCCCACATCTTTTCGTCGGCTCCCCACTCCTCCGTCGGACCCAAGAGATCCACTGGGCCCGTTCCCACTCTCTTCCTCTCCCTTCTTCTCTTTCTCTTCAACTCTCATTCGTGCCCCCTTTTTCTCACTCAGTCCCTTCCTCTCTTCCTCCCTTTCCACCTTGACGCCTTATCTCGGGTCGTGTTAATCCACGCGTGCAATTCGCACAGTCAGAGAGGAAGCTCTTCCTCTTCGTCTCCCTTTTTTCTATTCTTCTTCTTTTCTCTCTCTTGACGCGATCGCGAGATATCGATTCCCGGTCTACTCGACCCAGTCGGCCGCTCGGTTGGTAACACTTATCAACAGGTATTTCACGTGGAACACATTATTTTGAATAAACGCTACTATGCCTTTGTCCTGATTTAATTGTCCAGAAAAAACCTACTCAGAAGATTTGATCGGTCACGGTTGGATTTCATGGGATTTTATCCAAGAGGTGTTTCGTTTTCCGTTTCTTTTCCTTCTGATCTCATTACTGTAATCCTTTACGATAATTTATGAACAAAAGAGGAAAAAATAGTTAGAGCTGTGCTCCTCAAACTACAATTTTCTTCTTGGATAGGTGGAAGCATTGTTTTATGTGAATTAAACGGAATTGGTGAATGATTGACATAAACTCTTCATTCTTGCTCCTGGAAAAAAGGCTACATTTGCTGAGCAGCTCGCGATAAGCAAATTCTTTAGAATTTTCAAGAAGATGAAAAAATTCAGTTTTTTGGGATTGCTTCCTCCTGGTGCATTCTAATCCTAACGCCATACTCCACAATAACTGAAAAGCATACATTTCCTTTCAGAAATAAAAACTTGAAACATTTCACCTCAAAAAGTTTTGTATATATAGCTGTGAAGACTTTTTTCATCAAAACAATTTTCTGCAAAAATGTAGGTATCATTCTAGTTTTTATAAAATAACGCAGTTGCAAATGAAAATTGAGTTAGAATCTTGGTTGAAATATGAAGTATCATATGTTTTTCATTGAGAATAAAGTAATCTTTTTTGTCAATCAAAATTAAACAACTCGGTTGAAAGCTGAACCAGTATGATGAAAATTGGTGTTTGTTGTTTAGTATTCATAAGTTCAGTTAAAAATTCAACTAATTTGTAATATTTATTCTTTCTTGGAAAATTCAACTATTTTGTCGATCCTCGCTATCAATTTGTCTATACTGTGGTAAATTCAACTGTTTTTTTTTAACATTTATCTTTTTGGATTCAAAATTCGTCTTTTTGGATCAGAAATTCAGATTTTTGATTTGAAATGCAACTATTTTACATAAAAGTTCAATCTTTTTGTTTTAATACTTGACTATGTATGTGGTTGGAAATTCATCTTCATATGTCAAAAAATATAATGTTTAGTAGAAATTGAACTATTTTGTTGAAAATTTGTCTCTATTCCTTGAAATTCCATTTGATTGGTTGCAAATTCAACTTTTTTCTGGCTAATCAATGTTGTTTCTGAAAATTAAATATTGTGTTCAAAATATCATTTCTTTTTCATTAAAGATCCAACTAATTGTTTGAAAATTCTTGTGTTTTGTTGATAATTCTTCTTTTTTCAGAAGAAAATTAGTTTTTCTGGTAGAAAAATAATTTTTTCGGTCGAAAATTAAACTATCTGGTTCAATGTTGAACTGGTGCTTTCTGGATCAAAATTCACAAATTTTGTTTAAAGTTCATCTGCTCAGTGGGAAGCAAATCTTTTTGGTTGAAATTTCATCTCTTTTGGTTAAAAATACATTTTTTGGTTGACAATTAATTCAACATTTACACAGAAAATTTGTCTTCTTGGCTTGGAAATTCAATTATTCGATGGAAATTCGAACTGTTTGTGTAAAAATGAATTTTTTCCTCTCAAAAAGTCATATTTTTAATAGGAAATTGAATTTAGTTGGTCGAAAATTTGACTTTTTTCTTGTGCATTATTCGCTTTATTTTGCTTATAGTTGAAAATTCCTCTTTTTGATGTAGGATGAAACTATTTTGTTAATATTTCGTCATTTTGCTTTGAATCAAGCTAGTTAAGCATTAGTTTTTTTATTGAAAAGTAATTTTCTAAACTGGAAGTCAAGTACTCAATTTTGGGCAAAAAATTTTACTTTTTAGTTGAAATTTTAATCATTTTGTTAGAAATTTGTATTTTGGTGCAAAAAGTAATCTCCTTGGTTGCAAATTAATCTCTGACGATGAAAAATTCAGCTATGCGTTAAACATTTCATCTTATTTGTTGGAAGCCTAATTATTTTATTGGAAATTACACTATTGTGTCAAAGTCATCTTTTTTATTCGAAAATTCAACTCTGTTTTGAGAAATTCTTTATTTTTTTCTCGGAAATTCTTCTTCTTCGATTGAAAATGAACATTTAGGGTTAAAAATCTAAATCTATCCCGAAAATGCTTTTTTTTGGCTCTAAAACTCAACAAGTTGGTGAGCAAAGCAACTCTTATTAGTTTAGTGCTAATCTTTCCTTTCAAAAAATTTTTTAATTATTTTGAGAATGCATTGTTGCAGTTGTGAGTCAATATAACTGTTCTATTAAAAAACCTTTTTTTTAAATTCAACTTTTTGAGTACTTTTTGGTCATATGGAAACCAGGGTTCGTTTGAGATAGAGTTGAAAGAAACAACAATAATAAAAGGATTGATGTAAATATGTTGTGGATTGATTCAGGCTGATAATAGGAAAAACCCGAGTTTGCCTTATATGAAGATAAAAAAAAAACAGCAATAATAAGTGAATTGACGTAATGTGTGCATTTTTAACGTAGCTGATGATGGAAAACCCCGAGTTCGCCCGAAGTAAAGTTGAAAAAACAACAACATTAATAATATAACTTATGTGATGTGTCCGAGATATTGTTGGAAAACAACTACAATACTATTAAAATTGATGTGATTTCTGAATTGATTGTTACTGATAAAAGAAAAATCTGAATCCGTCCAAGACAAAATTAAAAATAAAAACAGTCATAAGATAACTATGAAGGTATTTGTAAATAAATGATTAATTGTGGCTGATGCCTAAAAAACCTGGGTTTATTCGAGATAATGTTGAATAACAAAAACAATGATAAATGTGAATTGATGTGATGTTGGATTTGTTGATTGGCTAATGGTATAAAAATCTAGTTTTGTTGGAGATAAACGTATAAAATGACATCAATAATCAAATAATGTATGGTTTTCAACTCAACACAAGGCAGTTGATCTATTTTGTTGATGATGAGAAAAAAACCCGGGATGTTCCAAGACAAAGTTGACAAACAACAACAATAAGAAAAGAGTGGATGTTTTTCAAGTCAGCAAAAGGCACCTCAATCTAGTTAGTCCTTGGATGATGATTGAGAAATCTGGATTTGACAGAAATAATGTTGAAGAACAACTACAATAATAAGTTGATTGATGCAATGTTGAATTAATTTTTTGGCTGATGATAAGTACACCCGGGTTTGTTTGATATTAAGTTGAAAAACAACAAAAATAAATAAATAATTTGTGTTCTTTGACCCAACAACCGGCAGTTAACTAACAGTCCATGAATGAGGTTAGAAGAACCTGGGTTTCTTCAAGATAAAATTGGAAAACAACTATAATATGGAGTCGATTGGTGTAATGTTGCATTTATTGCGCGGCTGAAGATTAGGAAACCCGGGTTCGCTTGAGATAATGTTAAGAAACAACAACAATAATAGAAGTGATGTTTTTTGACTAAACAACAGGCATTTGTTATAGTCTGTGGATGAGTAGGTACATAAAACAATAAAAACTAGGGTTCGCCTGAGATAAAGTTAAAAAACAACAACAATAATAGAAGTCATGTTTTTTGACACAATAACAGACACCTAAAATAGTCCGTGGATAATGATAGAAAAACACCAATTTGCTCAAAATGAAATGAAGAAAAAAAAATAGTAACAAGAGAATAATAGAACGGGGAATAAAGTAAAAGTAGAGGAGTTGAATTGAGCAGTTAATATAGTGTGTTATGTATAGAATATTGCGATTGTGAACGTGGGCCTGGTCCCAGTTCTCGGGGCCTGAACGAGAAAACAAGAAACCGAGAAAATGAGAGAAGGAGTGAGAAGCGAGTACGACTGAACCCTTTCTACCTCACTCACCTTTTCCTTTTCCCTTTCACTTTCATCCATCGAGTTTACATTCGTTCGTTCGGGGCCTCAAGACCCAAGAAACTCCGCCATACTTTCGATCTCGACGCGAGGCGACGTGACGTGACGCGACGCCTCTGTGTGAGTGCACGTGGCGAGACAAGTATAATAAGCACCAATACTAGGTGCGATAAAACGATCAAGTAAGAAGCAAGTAAAGGCACCTATAATAGAAACTCGGCATAAATTATGGGCATAATGCCCATTGCTATGCCGAAGGGCCCCTGCCAGTTCGAAGGAATATTGTGTAAGACTGAAATCATGCGTCCAGTTGCGATATTTTCCGAGGGCAGTTCTCGATAGGAATTGGAATGGACGATCTTGATTCGTTTGAATCGAAAAAACTTAAACGCAAAAATGAGCAATCTTTACCTTTTTTTCTTGTCGATCTTTGCATTTTTGGCATGCCGAGATTACTCTACAAATTTTGCGAAGGATTTCAAGCTATTTTCAGAGACTTTAATGGATTCTCAGAAATTAGAACGAATTTGCAAGGACGACATTTAAATCCAATTTTAGGGATTTTGAAATGTTTCGAAGAATCTGGAGAGATGAGGAAGAATTTCTAATTTTCCTAAAAAGAGTTCTAATGATTGTCTTGGATCCATCCGAGATTTTATACTTTTGAAGGATCCCCAAAGATTTTATAGGATTATGGAGGATTTCAAGAGTATTTGAAAGCATACCACGGAAATTTTGACAGCTTCGAACATTTTAATGATTTTCATAAGATTACAATAAATTACAAGGAATATCAAGGAATTTCAATATACATCTGAGGGATGACAATATAGATTTGAAGGGTTTTCTAAACATTTGAAAAGATTTTATAACATTTAAGTCCGATTTGAGTGAGTTTTCAGGAATTTTTGAAGGATCTCAATAAACTTCGAAGGACTTTAAATTTTTTTTTAGAAAGGTTTCCTATCATTTTCTCTGATTCGTTCTTTCTAAGAATTTAAGGAGATTTGTTACTTTTAAATGATCCAGACTTTGACAGTTGACCAAGGATTTTTTTAGGATTTTTCGTAATTTCAAAGGACTTTGAACAATTTTTACGAAGTTTGAAACATTTGAATGGATTTTATAAGGTTTAATGAGTTTCAAGGAATTTCAACGGATTTTAATAGACATCAGAGAAATGCCAAAGGATTTGCAGGGATTTCTAAACATTGAAAGAGATCTGAAGAAATTTGTAAACCAATCAGAGAGTTTTTAAAAGCTTGCGAAGGATCATAATAGACTTCGAAGGAATTTCAATTTTTTTCGAAGAGATTTGTAATCATGATTGTCTCTGATTCATTGTTTGATGAATTTTGAGAAATTCTATTCTCTCGAAGGATTTCCAAACATTGCAAATGTTTATCAAGGATTTCGAGAGACTTTGAGAGTTCATTATGGATTTTGAAGGATTTCGAAGCCTTCCAAGGAAAAGAAATTTGAAGGATTTCCAGAATTTCCAGGAAGCAAGTTGCCAAGAATTTTCAGAAACTTTCTACTTTATTAGGATTTTATAGGTTTCAAAGGATTACTTGATTACATAAAGAATACTTTACCAAGGATTTTGAAGAATTTTCGCAACTTCACAGAATTCTGAGGATTTTAAAAATTTTAACGGCTTCCAAGGGATTTCCAAAGATTCTATCAAAATCTGAAGAATTTTTCACGGAGTTTCATTCATTTGAAAGAATTTTGATAGATTCCAATGAATTCAGAAGAATACCTCTGGATTTCAATAGAAAGGATTCTCAAAAATAATTGAAAGGTACATCTTTTATAAATTCTTTTTGAGAATCCTATAAAAATTTTTAAAAATATCAAGTGACTTTCTACTTTTCGAAGATTTCAATGGTGTTCAAAGGGTTCAAAAATATTTTGAAGGATTTTCAAAATCCTCAGGTATCTTTTACAATCTATTGGGACAGACTGTAAAAGATCCCTGAGGATTTGAAGAATTTGATTGGCTTTCAAGGTATTTCTAAAAATGTTGAAGCATTCTGAGAGGTTTCAATAATTTTACCGGTTTTCAAACATTTTAACAGATTTCATATGATTGCAAGTGATTCCACGAGATTTTTGAAGATTTCAATGATTTTCAAAGAATTTAAGTGGACTTTGGATGATTTTCAGAAATTTCGAAGGATATAAATTAAGGCTTTGAGGGAATTTTGAAGAAATTTCGAAGAATCTTTGAAGCGATTATAGGATTCTGTGGTTTTAAATTTGTTTTATGAGGATTTTAAAGAATCTCCGGAGTTTTTCGAAGATTCCTAAGAATTCTACGAAAGACATTTTATAAGATCTAGAAGGATTCTTATAAATTCTAGCGATCTCCCAAAAGAATTATGAAGGATTTCAAGAGTTTTTATGGGGATCCAAACATTTTAACGAATTTCGTAAAACTTTAAGAGATCTCATGGTATTCTTGAAGATTTCAAGATTTTGAAGGAACTAAGAGGAATTCCAATAGGCCTGAAAGGATTTTAGGAAATCCCAAAAGATTTTAAGGAATATTGAGTGTTTCAAAGAAACTTTGAGTATTTCAAGCAAGTTGAAGAAAATTGTATGGATTTTTCAAGGGTTTCTCAAAGAATTTAGAGGATATTGAAGGGTTTCGAAAATTACGAAATTTTAAGCATGTTAACGTATTCTCAGGAAAAGATGGAATTCCGAAGTATTTTCATGGAGTTTGAAGAAATTAAAAAACATTCAAAGGCTCTAAAGAGAATTCCAAAGATTTTGAAGGATTTCTAACGATTCTAAGCAAATTTTGAAAATTTTCAACAAATTTTCAAGATTTAACAAGATTTTACGGAATCTCAAAAGGCTCGGATGATTTTAAAAGGTTTTTCATATTTCGAAGGGTTTCCAAAATTTGTAAGGACTTCAAAAAATTTGAAGGGTTTCATATTTTTTCAACAGATATCTTGAGGTTCTTGAGAATCCC
>WSXT02217191.1:0-17210 GCA_011762715.2 Neuroterus valhalla | reverse complement strand
TAAGGCATGAGCTTTGGACCCACGTCGTCTGGTTGCGGGTTCGATTCCCGTCTCGCGCCCTGGAGAGATTATGTAAAAGGAGAGGAGGTGTGTCATGTGAAGACTCTCAAACCCGTAAAAGGGAGAGAGTATAAACAAATGTTCCAACTGCTGCCCATGAAGATTCATTATGTTTTTTGAAGAATTCATCACTTTGGTTGAAAAGTTAACTTTTTTGAGGGAAATCGTTTTCGAGGGATTCGTTTAATTTGTTCCTTCAGATATAAATTTATTACCAAATCATTTTAGAAAAAATCGTTTACGCGATACGTAAATGCATATGTCGTTTTCATAACTACATATTCAATGCTTATAGTTGAAAATCGTATTCGGTGTATTGTGATTATAGCGAAGTGTCGCTCTGACAGCGACACAGCGTTTTACAGCAAGTGTAGGGCTGTCAGAGCGCTACGTGTATACATTCGACTACAATACTCTTTATATCGTGTTGACAACGACAACGTAACCTTGCGACCATTCTAATATTGCTACGCTAGCAATATGCAGTTTTCCGTGCAGGATTTGTAGATAATTTTCTTCTAATCCCAAGATCGGTCACACTTCTTGAGGTTATATTTCAGTACTACGTTTACCGAAGTTTATTCAAATCAACAGAATTAGCGGTACACAAATATTTTACTGGAACTTCAATAGATGGCGCAAATGATTATCTTTTGTCTGACCTCAGGGGACAAAACTGTCCGACCGAAAAATTTCTGTGGCTAACCTAGGGGGATTTATGTACTTTTCCAAAATATATATATATTTTTTAACTGCGGGATTATTTTTCAAAGTAAATAATATGCGAATAATAACCTTGATAATGAAGGCCATGGTCTCTGACACGTTCAAATATCGTACATTTAGCTGATCTTTCAGGAAATACTATGAAACATGAAGCTAATCGAAAGTAGCTGACTACTCACTGGTTCCACTACCCTGTTTTCCTAAAAATTTGGGTCCACATCAAGTCTCATGCGGCAAGTCTCTCTTATGTCAAGTCTCATTTGCGGAAAGTCTCACCTGCGGAAAGTCTAACCTGCGGCATATCTCATACGGGGCATGTCTCACCTGCGGTATGTCTCCTGGGTAGATTGCCAATAATGCGGCAAGCCTCCTGATCCGGAGTGTCTACCTACGGCATTTCTCTTCCTGCAAAGTGGAAAAAGTGCGGCATCTCTCCACTTAGAAAAATTTGAAGTAGCAAAATACTGTTCGTGGAAATTATTCTAGTTAAAAACCTTCCCCAATGTCCAAATCTTGTAGGGAGCACAAAGGCACCCTTGTGATTAATTAGGAAAATACAATAAGTCACTTCCCCCCCCCCCCCATTTCCTAAGTCCCGTGAAAGGCGGGTAGGTACCTCTTTGACTGGTCATGGAAATAATGTAGGTCACATTGCTAAAAATGATACATCGAATTAAGGAAAGATGCTTCACTTTTACCACTTTAGAGGGGGAGAGATGCCACCGATAGACAATCCGGTTCGGGAAGCTGGCCACAAAATTGGCAATCTACTCGGGAGGGATGCCACAAGAGAGATTTGCCGCAGGTGAGACTTGACGCATGTGAGACATGCAACATGTGAGACATGACACATCTGGGACATGCAACAGGTGAGACTTGCCACATGTGACTCAATATGGACTCAAAAATTTCAAGTCTCTCATAACTGAAGATATTTATCTGTTCTTTCAAGGAAATCAATTATATATCCTTATGAGTTACGTTCAATCACTGTGCCCATAATCAGCGAATGGGCGTGTGAAACTCTTTACCGAGGCCATGCTCCAATTACAAATCAAGTAGTCTGTACTCTTGATATATACAGACACAAAAGCACATGTCTTGGTGATTCTGGTGATCCTTTAGTTGTAGATGGACGTCTCCTTGGCGTTCATGCTTGGAATAAGGAACCCTTAGTGTATCCATGTGTTCATATAAAAGTATCCGAATATCATCACGCTGCTTGGATCTCTAAAACTATGCGAGAACTGAATGACGAAATTCCAATTCAAAACTAGATTTGTAATCAGCGAGATTGACACAGAAAAATCAGATGTGAAATTTCGTTACACGTTAAATTCAAGTGGCGACCATGCCAGGCTCAAAAAACCAGTTTCCGTCTGATCACTGAAGTTGAGCATCGTTGAGAGGGATTAGTACTTGTATAGGTAAACGCCCAGGAATACCGCGTGCTGTTGGCATGTTAGTGGGAGACTGGTGCCCTCTCGTGTATCCAACTCACCCAATTATGACTCTTTCAGAGTTACGCTTACGCCGTAAAGGATTATGGCCTAATGGTACAAGAAATGAAAAATAGTTGGATTGAGAAGGATTCACGTTTTCTTTTTAATGGAACCATTTTTTTGTTCACAGCTTTTTCAGAATGCTGGCCCATGCCACGTTGGGTAATGTCTGTTATCATGTAAATTTCTAATTGGGTATATATGTGTATAGCTGGAAAGCGTATACTTTCTGTGAGAAGAGGATCGATGGGCCATTCCGTAGGTCAGTTGGGAGAGCACTCGTCTGGATAACAAGAGGTCCTGGATTCAGACCACGCTAGGTTTTTGGAATAACCTAAAAAATGTCCACTGCTACACAAAAATAAGAAACAATTCTGACCTTTCTGACGTTATTTCGAGAACCTGACGTGATAGGATCAAATGTACTTCAGATTGGGTTATGGGATTCAAATATTTATAATGAATGTGATGTGACGTTTGGAGAAGATGTTTGCACCATCTTAATAAGTTGATAGGCCTAATTCAAAGAATGTCATTCAATAACTTCGGATTCGTTTTCAGCGACCTCGAAAATGTTTAATTAACATGGCCTTAACTCCAGGCTAGAACTTTTTTCCTTTGTGACTTTGGAGACTTTTGAGGTTTTGTCAAAAACCTAACGTGATGGGATGATATAGACTTTGAATTTGGTTTCAGCGAACTCAATGACATATGATAGACATGGTCTGACCCCCAAGACAAAAAATTTTTTTTTTGTGTGTATGAAGACTTTTTGAGGTTATGTCAGAAACCTGACCTGATGATCGGTGAGATGAACTTTGCATTCGGTTTCAGCGATCCTAAAAACATAAAAAACATGGTCTGACCCCCGGTCCACAATTTATTTGTGTGTCTGTGAAATTAAAGCGTGCTCTACAACAGTGCAACATACGTAATCTGTATTAGGGTTATCCAATACGCAAATGTGTCTATTATCATTATTGAAATTATTCGCAAGTATTGGTCGAAATTCGAAATCCTCTAGAAGCAGATTTCCGTAATTCCTGATGGAAATTTTGTGTTCTTTGTGCAAAATCATGAAACTTCATAGCTAATAAATTTAAATCTTTCATTGTTATACAAGTTTGTAATTTACTAAGGTGAACTATTTCAAAATATACAATTTTCTAGACTTCTCCAAAAGATCGATGTTTGCATACCCTGTAGAGAGTATCTAAGGGAATTTTGAAGTTCGGAAGTTTTTTGCTATTCATGTCGATAATTTCCAATTGCGATTTGTTTTGATATTGCCTTATTCTTTCCAACTCTTGATGACCATAATCAATTAATTGAAGATGATGTTTACAATCTTCGATGAGATGATATCACAATCAACTACGTGCAAATGCAATACATATACTATTTTTGCACCAAGTACTTGAAATCCTATTCTACAAAAATTCTCTAACTTTAAACCTAATATAAAAATATCATCATTGCCCAAAAATTAATTTAGAATATTAGGATTTGAGATTAGTCGGGTAATATCTAAATGATTTGAATTCGAATATGAAAATGATAAAAATTGTAATAGAAAAAGGCTTCCGAACACTACATTTTCGATTTTTGCACTTTTTTGAATAAGTGAGATTGCATTGTATGAAGTAGTAAAAATTCATACTGCTCTAGTTTTCACTGGGAAATCCGTTTCTTTTTCCATTTCTGCTGAGGACTCAGTAAATGTTAGTGGAGGATTTCGAAAAATTGTCCACTAAATTGAATTAGTGGCATCAAAATCACTGGTTCTATAGTGGTTTATTTCTGGTTCAGATAATAAAATGCAATGCAAAAATTTTTATGGGCAATTATCAAGTCACTGATCAAATTCAGTGAATAATCTACTGGTAAAATAAGTAACATCCTTTTTCACTGGTCGAACCAGTGAAATACTTTCTACTGACCAAATCAGCGAATCTTTACTGATTATCAGTGACTGACTTCTAGTTATTTCAATCAGTGGAATTTTACTGGAAAATAGTGAAATTCAACTGTTTCAAAATAAGAGAGTACATGTAGTTATTAATCTAAGAAGCAAGTAATAATTTGCATAAGAAATGATATTCCACTGAAAACTGTAGTCTTCTGACTGTACCTCCATTCCAAATGTAAAGCAATGATATTTCGAAATGTGCCCTTCTAAGATAGTGATTTTATTGTGCCTATAAATTATAGTAAACTGCGCAAATATCTTCTCCAGAATTATTGATATCACGAGCATATTACAATTATTGTTTTACATGAAATTATCTCTCATTCAGATCTAATCAGACATGAACATATGAATACCAAAACCTCAAGCGTATACTTTTTCGTGAAAATGGGACTCAAATGTATTCTAAGTTTCATGATAGTTTATGCCACTTTATGCTCAGAAAGTGAAGCTCCATCAGGAAATAGTAAGTGAGATGATATTCTCAAAAAAAAAATTTCAATTTTTTTATTAGCGTCAATTTATTTCGTAGGATATTACAGTGAATTCTGAAAATATTATTCCAAAGAATGTTTCAATGGTCTTTTAGCAGAATAAAACTTATAGAGTGTTATTATTATTGATTCATATTTATCCAGCAATGATCCATAATCACCCCGGCTGACAGTACGTCATAACCATTGAAGGTGCACAGAATAAAGCTGGACTATTGTTTGCTGCCTCTCATGTTTTCGAAATCTCATCTCGAGCTCTACATTTACGAAACCTTTCTGAGTCAGTGGTGTAGAAATGTCAAAATTCAACTTTTGTTCTTTAGTCCATCAAATGTCAAATTTTGGGCATTTGGTCTGAGCTGAGACATCAGGAAATGTCCAATTCATTCCAGCTTAGACTGTATTTGGGGAATTTGAAATTCAAGCACGCGCGGGTTTCCATCGAATAAAAAAAAGTCGATTTCGGCTTGGATCGGTCCAAAAAATTTGGGATTGGACCGACTAGAGTACAAAAGTCAAGTTTTGGGTTGGATGATCTTTTTAAGACTCAACTCTAGACAGTAAATACCAGACTTATTTCTTATCTGAACTTGTACAAAAACGTTTTAGGAAATTATGGAAGATTCAGTAATTTTTATGTACATGTGCATTAAATTTTGTAACTGTATTATATACTTACATCTAGATGAAAAATCTAGATGAAATTACTGTAAAATACTTTAAATTGATTGAATCTGAGCATTGGAGAAAACTAACTATAATAAAATGTGTGAAATATATCATATATAATATGGTATATAATATACAAATGAACAAGAATGATTATTTATAAAACCTATTTCTCATGTTTGTGTTTTCTCGAACTCGAACTCGAACCGATATTTATTTTTTTGTCCATAAGTGCCACCACTTTGTTGCGAATTTATCTTATATCATTAGGAATTGAACTATATTTTCGAAAATTAAATAATTTTTTTTGGGAAGTCGTCCTTCATGTTCAAAATTTGTTTGTTAGGTTTAAGAAGATGTCTTTTCTGGTGGGAACGTTATTCGTTTTGGTTAGGAGTGCAACGTTTCGTTAAAAATTTCAGGTCAGCCCTGAAGATGTAATCTGCAACGTTCACGAAACGTCACACAGTGGTTTAAAATCCAAAAAAGCTGGAAAAAATCAAAATCTGGATATTCCACTTTGCTCGAGTACCTATATAAGGTTTTAGAGGTCGCGGATTTGGAAAATGAAGTACAAAATCCAAAATTCAAAATGCCAGGCCCAAAATGGTGGACATTTTTCTGAAATTTGCTATGCATTCACTTGAAAATGAGTATTGAAGGGTTTTTGGGGTCGCAGATTTCAAAAATGAAGTAAAAAATTTAAAACTCAAAATGGCGGTCCTGATTTGCAAGTTCACGCAGAGAATTCTTTTTTTTTCCTGCGAGTTCCTCTGCCGAGATTTGTTGTTCGTATTTCGGAAAAGGGTCTACTTTTCGAAACCGTTTCCACTTGCTGCCCCAAGCCGCCCCATTTCGAGAAAAGTCGTTTTCTAGAAGAATGTTCGCCATTTTGGGTCCACCGTTCCGAATTTTAGGATCCTTGATGGCCGAACACCTTACGAACGATGGAATGGAAAAGTGTCAAACGTCAGCTACTTCAAAGACTTCGGATGTAGAATGCCTTTGAGAGAGCTCCAGGAAAATGGGAAATTGAAGAACGTGGCAAAAAGGTAATTTTCCGTGGCTACGACGACAAATAACCAAAAAGTTAGAAAGTGTAGATTCCTGGAAAAAAACTTGCGCAAGTAGCAGGTGACGTCACATTTCTCAAGAACTCCAGGAATCCCACAAACGACACCTATGTAGAATGTATTCTTGGAAATATTGCCAATCAATAACTTATCGTTGAAACTCCACAACCTTAAAGACGAGAAGTCCAAATGGCGATAGAACCTCTGGATCGAAACGAGGTTCCTGTTCCTGTACTAGAGGAAGCTCAGGACGAGAACATTGAGGGAGATGAGAAAGAGGATGTCGCAAGAAACCAGGCCGAGGACATCAAGGAACTACCGAGAAGATATCCAGGAAGACCAAAGAAGATCTTTAATGTGAGAAAGACCACGGGAGCAGTATCGGGAACGGCGTGGGGAGTTTCAGAACGTAGAAACAAAAGAAGCTCATCTAGCAGAGGTACCTGCAAAACAGGCAGTGTCTGGTCTTGGCTCCCAAGAATGGTATCGTGCTATAACAGCTAAGTGAAATTCATCATAAAAAACTACACTTATGAACTGGTAAAGCGTCCAAATGCCCGCAAGGTTATTGGCAGACGCATGGTATTTAGAAGTAAATACAAACCAGATGGAACTTCCGAAAAGAGGAAAGTGCGAATAGTAGAGCAAGGTTTAGCTCAACGTCCAGGACTCCTATTGAACCAAACATTCACCCCAGTAGCTCATCTAGGATCCATTCGGTTGCTAGTATTACTTGTAGCCAGATGTGGAATGTCAATCAGACAATTCGACTTTACGACCGCGTACTTAAATGGTGTGATTGAAGAGGAAGTGTTCATGGAGACTCCGAATTTCCTTGGAGTAGCTCTGGAAACCACCATGCCAACAAGAAAGCAGCACCAGAAAGATTGGGATGAAGGCGTAAAGTATGCTAAAGGATTAGAAACAGGGGACAAGTTTCGTCTTCTGAAGAAATTCCTATACGGTGTTCGACAGGCTAGAAGAAGTTGTCACGTGAAATTGGACAAAGTGCTGAGAGGATTCGGAGCATCTCCGGCGAAGTCAGATCCATGCGTGTACTACTTGGATCGTGTGGAAGACGCATTGTTTATCACTATCTACGTAGATGATATTCTAGTCGTTTCTGGGAATTTGATGAAGGTAGCAAAGTTTAAGGAAGTTCTTTCGAAAGAATTTGAAATACGGGATCTCGTAGAACAAAGGCGCTGCTGATTTCTCACGCGAGAACGACACTATCACCATGCAACATACGGGATATGTGAAGGAATTATTGGATCGATTTGGAATGTCTGAGTCAAGTCGTTATCAACTCCCATGGATTTTAACGTAAGACTGACAAATACAGGAAAAGAATCTACAACCGATAAGAAGAAACTAAAGTATCGTGAACTAGTAGGTGCTTCATGTACCTATCTATGGCTACAATGCCTGAATCAATCGCGTTGTGAGCGCGTTGAGACAGTTTAACACCTGTTTTGGATAGTTCCACTGTACAGCAGCAGAACGAGTCTTGTGAATTTTATCAAAAAATTTAGGAAGGATTTCTTTCTTTGTACTTCGCCACAACTCTCGAGTGTAAACATTTGGTGCAGTCCAACGCCTACTCTCCAGGAGTAGTTTTTCATTGCATTTTTAGATTTCCAGCAGTTCTCAGGAATTTCATTATTCATAATTTCCTTTACATTTCTGAATATATGATCGGTTCTGTTGAAGAACAAACTGCAGGGGTGTGCCCTCTTCAGTATGCTACACAACCAATAACAATTAGTTTTGTCCTGGCTTCATTTGTTCCTTCCTTTTCTCTTTTGTACTTATCTTTATATGACTGACGTTTGGTAGAGTAGTTGGGTAGATACTCTACGTAATGAATAATACAAATGATAATATAGCCTCGATTGACAGGACTGCCACTTTCATCAACGGAACGCGTGCCTAGGAAAAGTTTCAGGTGATGAAAAGAAACTAGGTGTATGGAATGCCAGAGGTGTGGATGATCTGAAGGAAAATAAGTTGCGGGATACTATGCGCGTAGGAAAGATAGATATTTTGTGCATACCTGAAACAAAAAAAAAGGGATGTGAGATCAATAAGGGGGAGAATAGTCTCGAACTCTGGTCAGGGGAAGGCAATTAATCACACGGTAGCCAAGGAGTTGGTCTAATTATGAATGGGAGAGCAAAACAGTATGTCAAAAAGTATAAGTGTGTGTATCTACAAGATTAGTATGGGTTAGAATGGAAGTGAGGATCAGAAGGCTGTTTATTGCAGAATGATATGCTCCTGTTGATGGTGACAGTAAAGAGTTTAAAGAGACCTCCTAGGAATGATTGAATGATATAATGAAAACATGCGATTCTGGCAGAAGAATAATATTACTCGGAGAAATGAACGGCTGGGTTGCTGTACAACGCGAAGGTACTGACAGACTAATCTGTCATTTCGGAGACCCAAGAACGAACAGCAATGGAAACAAATTTTCTTAGTTTATGCTCAGTAAAGGGTTTGTTTAATGTAAACACTTGGTTTAGGCATGAGATGATAGACATGTTTACCCGATGCGTAAGTGAAAGCCATAGAAAGATCGACTTTGTTGTAGCAGACGAAAGACTGAGAGGGCTTGTAAAAGATACAAAGGCTATGAGAGGTTCTGAATGCGGATCGGGTCACTTTCTTATAGTTTCAGAAATAAACCTAGGTCCAGAATGGAGAAGAAAATTCATGCAAAAATCAAAAGAGACGTGAGTCAAAATAGAGAATCTGTAAAAACCAGAAGTACAAATAGTATATCGCGAAAAGCTGGATGAATATGTAGGGCAACACAAAGAAGATTAAAAGACAGAGCTAGACAACAAAAATGTAGGGGTTGCATGGATAATACTGTAAGATGGCGTCTCCAAGAGTGCATGCGAAGTATGTAGCACTGCTACTGTCGAAAGAAAGTCTGGTGATGCATGGCGAAATGACGAAATACGCGTGGCAGTCAACGATAAAAAAGTAGCGTACTCGAGATTGTTGAATATTAGAGGTCTCAGCGATGAGGAAAGGACCAGGGTAATAAACGATTATAGGGATGAAAAGAGGAAAGCAAATATGCTAGTAAAAGAAAGCAAGGATCAAATCTGAACGGAAGACGATACGAAAATGAAAAATTATTTTGAAAGAAATAAGAAACTGTTCTGGAAATGGGTCAAAAAGACCAGGAAAGCAAAAAATATTACTGAGGTAGCCGAAATCAAGAATGCTAATGGTGGAATGGTATGGGATTCGAACAAAGTTAAAGACTGGATGTGGGATTTCTCTCAAAAAGCTTCATGAAGGTGAAAAGCTCAAGTTCGGTGGCGGATATTTGTTTGTGTCGCTGTTCAAAGTTATAAATATGTGTGCTGTGAACCGCGAAGTTCCGAATAATTGGAAAAAGCGATTACTGTCCCAATCTATACAGGGAAGTCTGGCCAAAGCGACTGTAATAATTATAGAGCGATTAGCCTACTAAGTACTGTGAGAAAAACATTCACCACAATACTCATTATTATATTAATGGGAGTAATGAAGGAAAGGATACGAGAAGTACAATTTGGATATATGCCAGGGGGATCATGTGCGGATCTGATATAAGGCTTAAAACAGATCAAAAAGAAAAGCCTAAAAGTAGACAAAAAAGTTTTCTGTGCATTTTTTGATCTAGATCAAGCATTCAACAAGGTGGATAGAGCTACAATTGAGAAAATCTGAAAGAGCATGGAGAGAATGGTTGGCTTACGAAAGGAATACAAGTAATTTAAAATGGTAGTGAAGCGGGTGTGAAAATCAATGGACAACTGAGTGATTGGTTTGATTTTGAGCAGGGCGTGAGACAAGGATGCGTTATGCCCTCTAGGATGTTTAATATATACGTGGAAAAATGTCTGAGAATGGGTCTCTTTGACAGAGCAGGTGTTGATCTTGGGACAGTGAAAGTTTAAAAGCAAGGATGCAAGAACAAAATGCAATATTGCGCTAATGGAGAGAGGATAGAACAAGTTGGTAATTTCGTGTGTCTTGGAAGTTTATTCACTGCTGTCGGGAAGATAGATGAAGAAATTTCCAGACGTATAAATGTGGGTAGAAAGATTATCGGCAGTGCACGGGCTGTTACTAAAAGTACAAATGTACAAATGTAACAAATAAAGCTGAAATTCTAATATATAATTCTGTGCTTGCACCAACTGTGATGTATGGTAGGGAGACCTGGACGTATCAAGAAAAGAACAAGAGTAAACTTAACGCGATCGGCATGTAATTTCTGCGCAATATGTGCGGTAAAACGCTAATCCATAAAGTGAGTAATGAGCGAGTTCTCAAAGAATGTTACGTTGAAGAAACGCTGTTCGACGAGAATGGAAGAAATTCGCTGTGATGGTTCAGCCATGTTGAGAGAATGGATGGAGAACAATCAACAAAGCAAGTGTATCTGGGTAGGGTGAATGGTGGCGTACCCAGAGGCAGACCAAAGATGGACTGGATAGCATTTGTGAATGAGACCCCAAAAGAGGAGAAATATAAGGAGCCGTAGAAACACAAAGGCTTGTATGGAAAGATGCATGGATGTACAAGAAGCAAGAGATGTATACCAAGAAAGGGAAAACTGTTCCCGAAGGAGCAAGCTGGAGGAGAATGACGAATCCAGTTTAAACGAGCGGGAGGGGAAATGATACATTATAGCTCAATTATGAAAATTGTTTGATCTGTAAATTATAAAATTTGGAAACTGAATTCTGAAAGTTATAAAATGAACATATAAACACAGGAACACTGCAATGTAGCATCTACAAAGTATATCGTATGAGACTTTCTCATTTGAGAAGTGATAGAAACAAACTTTTCAGGAACTGTTGATATGTATTGATTATTTATCGATCATTCATCAATAATTTTTGCTGAACACTTGCTCTGGTTGCTTCACACAAATAGAGTGGGATGATATTCTTATTGAACCAATAATTACAATTCATACAACAGTATAGAATACGATTTCTGTGCACAGAGGAATTTTCTATTATGATCACAACGGAGTTCTGCAGAACAAAATTGTATTATGCTGAGATTGTTGGGAATGTAGATGTGGATTGTAGATAAATAAAACTAATAGCAATACAATTTTCCGAAAATCCTTACATTCGATGTTTGCTGAATCAGATAAACCGTCACCCAGTCATATACACAGAGAACAGAATTTATGATAACGAATATTGTGTAACGCGGGCTTGAATCACGCAAAAGCAGCCAGTCCTTACAGTCAGCGCAGTACCGCGACAGTTGCAATTTATTGTTCTAACGACAATCGGCATAGTAATGGCGATATACCAATTTGAAGAGTTGGTACGTAATTGAAAAGCGTGTTTGTTTTACCTTCTGTGCTAAAAAGTTCTGCAAAGATACTCAAGACCAGTGGAGTCCCAAATTTTGAATTGATCATTTAACAATGAATAGGAAAGTATTACATCTTGCTGTTTCTCGACCGAACACCCATTTCAAATGTTATTCAATAACATTACGCAACGTGCCCATCTGAAGCAGTGATTTTATTAGGCCTATTAACTTCATGCAGAAATCGTAGAAGGTGCAAACATCTTTCTTGAAGCCATGTCACTAATATTATAAATATTATCGGCTCAAACAAAATCTCGTAATCCATATTTTACTGCAAAAGGTCTTTAAAAAGTTCCTCACTTGCTCTCACCCACGGAGTCTTTTATGTTTCAAGCAAACATTAGAATCAGCGGAAATTCTTTAAATTTGACAATAAATTCGTAGGCTTGTAGCGTACACTTCCTCTCAGAAATGAGACTACAATTTTACCTAAGTCTTACAATTCTTTTTGCAATATTATCTTCGGATATTGGAGCTTCATCAGAAAATACTAGTAAGTGGAATGATATACTTAACAGAAAAAAGGCTTTACGATCTTTTTATCACTCATCACAAACTAAAGAATAATAGCAATTTTATCACAAAAAAACTTCTAATGCATATTCAGGGAGAAAATATATTAATTATAATAATTCTTGCAGGGGAATCATACGTTCCTCACATCCGCAAGAAGCGCGTAATTGATCGTTCTCCAGGTGGAAACAAACCAGTCTCGATTACGAAAGTTCCCTACATAGTTGATTTGCGTATAAATGGTAAACGTAATTGCGGAGGCACAATATTATCATCTGTGATTATCATAACTGCTGCTCACTGTGTTCTGGAACATGCAATATACACCGTTGTTTCTGGCTCAGGACGAATGAATGAAGGAATACATCATAGTGTATCAAGAATAATAATAAACGAGCAGTATAGGGTCAGTAGGATAGTAAACGATCTTGCTCTACTTAAAATTTTTCCACCTATCGACTTGATCCATTCACCTAATCGTCACATTGAACTTCATGATGGAAATGTACGACCAAATTCTCATGGTGTAATCAGTGGCTGGGGATGCACTCACATATCATCGTAAGTAATTTCGAAGTTGAAAAAAAAGTATGGATTTATTGACAAATACTATGGATTTATCGACAAATAGCATTTGACTTAAATGTTTAGCTTGTACATAAGTAAAGATTCTTATCTTCCCATTCAAGGACATCAGTTACATTTCCTGATGAATTAAGATCCGCCACTGTGTCCGTCTTCAGCGGGGAGGTTTGTCATACGCTTCATGTTGGCTTTGCTCCAATTACAAGTAAATTGATTTGTACTTTTGACGGGTACAGAAGCTGTTGTAAGGGTGATTCTGGTGGTCCTCTTGTAGTTGATGGACGTCTACTTGGCATTAATGTTTGGACCAAAGCACCTTTACTGTATCCGGATGTTTTTACAAAAGTATCTGAGTATCATCACGCTGTCTGGATCTCTGTAGCAATGCGAGAGCTTAATGGGGAGTTTTGAATTCAAAGGACTTTATTACATCAAAGAAAGTGATCATCTATATGAACTGAAGCTTCTGAGGATCTTACTCTTTGTTCAATTTGTTCCTATGTTCAGTATAGTTTTATTATTATTTGTTCAAGTTGGTTGATAGTAAAACATTTGAAGAATCCGATAGTAAGGCCGATAGGGATAAGTGTTATTGAGAAGAAAACAAATTTGTTATTCACTTTTTTAGATGAAACACAAAGATTATACCCTCTTTTATTTGTACGGAAATTTCTCTGTCATAAGGTAATGGAATAATAAATTATTTTTAGACAAATTTAAGATGCTTTCAGAATTTTTTTACACATGCGTAGGAGAAGATTGAATATTGTTTGAATATCTATTGTTTTGTTCCCTGGAAAAGAGTAGAATTTTCAATATCACTGGAACCTTCATTACAGATTCAACTCATATTTTTTCATTTCCATGAATATTCATGTGACTGACAGAAAAATGGAAACCATATTTTTACTTTGATAATCAGTGGATGTTGCATTAACATTGACGAAAATACAATTTTGTGGTATCTGGAATAGCTCCGATACTGCGGAAGAAAATTGAAAACATCTTTTTACAAGAGTTCTTCTTGATTAAAGAAGTTTGCGTTTGAAATTCGAAAGCCCATAAATGATTTAAAAAGATTTAGGGATAAAAATCTTCTTGAAAATTTTTCCACCTTATATTTCCTGTAACAGGTACAGAAAGAAACTGAAAAAAATTTGACATTATTACATCTGTAAATTGTGTGAACCTAAAATTATTAAGTAAACTTGAGCAAATGTTATCTAGATTCAACTGAAGTTGTTCTGAATTGAACTAAACGTAGGATTACATCCTAAGATTTTAGATACATTAAAAACTTTCAAATATCCTTGTAATTCATGGTGATAGTGGCAATTGATGGTACACAGTAGAAGAAAATACTAAAATTTCTGATCCTAAATGTGTCTTGGATTAAATCCATAAAAAAGTATCTGGATTTGAGATAATTGGTCGAAATACAATTTCTATTGTTATTTTGAAATTTTCTTTTGAGGATTAAATGCCAATGATTTCAAGGCGTTAAGTATTCTTGTATCTTTCATTGTATCATTGTATCAATATAAGGGTCAATTTAACAAAAATTTTGTAAACATTTTGTAAGATATTCAAATAAAAACTAATAAATATCGGAATTGAATCTAGAGATTCGTAATCTTTTATTTATTAAAAAAAAACATAAATTTTAATTGCACAACGAAGTGGGGAATGTTTAAAGTTGGGAACTTGTACTTTTTTGACTCCATGAGCGATTGTGGTAGAAGTATTAATTTATGAAAAAAAGTTCCTGCAAAAATAAAAAATACTGAAATATTTACAATTTGGTTGGTTGAACAACAAGATTGGTTAATTTGTTATCTTTAAGAGTGTTTGGCTTAGAACGTATGCAAAATTTGAACTCAGAGTATCTGATAGTTTTTGTTAAATGCTGTTTGTTGTTAATAAATACTTTTTTCCGGCATATTAGGCATGGTCCAAAATTGATACAAAGCAATAAAAGTAGACATTTTTCATTCTCAGAGAGTTTTTGTGTCCGTGTTCTAAGCTCTGGAAATTGAACTAGCGTGCTTCAAATTTCAGCCATTCGCAGAATCTCGGGAATTATTAATAATCATATCGAGGTTTTTTGTCTGATTTTGGCCAACTTTTTGTCCTGGTTAGAAATTCCGTACCAAAAACTGTATAAACGTTCATCCTATGCTTCAAATGTTAATGCATTTTTGTATTTTCTACTAATTCAACAATTAATTAAGTGCTTTTTCAACATAATTTTAGAAAAAGGTTGGTCAAATTATACATATACTATTTAATTCCTTAATTTTTCAAAAAAGTCCTAAAAATTATAAACAATATCATTGTTTGAAAAATCACTTTTTCATTCTGATTTTCATATCTACAAAGCATATTTCTGATTAGAATCCATCGATGTATATGGTTTTTTAAAAGAACTGTTAATTTTTTTTAGAAAAGAGTCCCTAAATTCAAATCTATATTCCCGAGATTTTCATATGTGTTTTGGGCGTGGAGGGGATAAAAAGAATGCCTAATTACATAATTATCAATCGAAAATAATTAAGAGGTGATGATTATGATGTTACCTCTACTCGTTTAACTTTGTTTCACTTTCTTAGATGTTGGATAGTCAAAAACGATCAAAATTTTTTTTAAACATTTATTTCAGAGGATATGGGCAGATTTGAAGAGTTTTCAAAGCATTACAACAGTCTTAAGGTTTTTTGAATGATCTTGAAGGATCAAAAGAGGTTTCACTGATGCTGAGAAATTCAGAACGATTTTCGCCGGGCGTGCAACTATAAGGAGAAATTCCTGAAAGGCAGGGAAAGTAGGCTGATGAGGGAGGGGTGGTGGGAGAAGGAGAACAGAAGAAGAGGTGGAAAGATGGAGGATACGAGAGGAAGGTATTTTAGAAAAAATGGCCTACATAAGGATGAAGTGAGAAGAAGTCACGAGAACTCGAGGAGGGAAGAAAGGTGTATGCGATGGTTAAGAATAACGTCATGGAGAGAGCGAAGGCAAAAACAGAGAAGAGGATGAGAGACTCAAGGTGTGATGAGAAATATGAGTGGATTATCCCAATGGAGAAAGCGCAGTATTTGTGTAAGAAAGGAGAGAAAGGAAGCCAGAAGATAATAGCGAGAATGAGATGTGGAAGCATGGAGGGCTATGATAGCTTCTGGCTTCCTGAGGAGAAGAGAATAAAAATTGTGTGGAAAGGGGTATGCAAAGGTGGAACACTGGTTGAAAGGATGCTAGGAGGTGGAAAGAAGTGGAATCCGTATAGAATTATTAATGCATGAAAAAGGGGAGAAAAGGTCAATTGTTTGGGTGAAGGGGGTGTTGGGGAAGATGGAGAGGAAGAGAAGGATACCTTAATACTACCTTCATACTATGACCGCTCGCTCGCTCTCATTACCGTGCTTTTCTCACTTCGCCTCGAACGCATTTCCCTCCATTCTACTATTCCTTATCTACTATCCACACTATTTAAAATTACCTTTTTCTATTTCCTCTTCATCTTACCTAACACCCCCTTCGTCCATGCAATCGTCCTTTTCTCCCCTTTTTCATGCAGTATCATTTCTATGCTGATTCCACTCCTTTCCACCTCCTTTCTTTCTTCCAACCAGTGTTCCACCTTTGCATACCCCTTTCCACACAATCCGCACATTCTCTTCTCCTCAGGAAGCCATAAGCTATCATAGCCCTCCATGCTTCCACATCTCATCTTTGCTATTATCTCCTGGCTTCCTCTCTCTCCTTCCTGGCACAAATACCTCACTTTCTCCATTGGCATAATCCACCCATATTTCTTATTATACCTTGACCCTCTTATCCCCCCCCCTCCCCCTTTCACTTCTCCTTTTTAAACCTTTTCTTTTGAATTCGCGTTTATAGCTTAAGAAATAATGTATTATGTCGAAACGTCATATATTTTGGGTAAATGTGACAAATCTGGTAGGACCAGAATCTCGTTGATAGAAAACTTATGTTTCTAGTTCAAAATGCAACAATTTGGTTGAAAATGTATTCATTCCTTCGAAAATGTATTTTTTTGTTTAAGGTTCCAACTGTTCAGGAAAAATTCGTCTTTATTGCTTAAATCGGTGATAGTTTGTATATTTTTCACAAATTATTCCTGGCCAGCGGTAGTTGGCCGAAGGTGAGAGAAACGAGCGCCAACGACCACGCTAAGATTAACACAAAAATGTTC
>WSXT02217180.1:0-17210 GCA_011762715.2 Neuroterus valhalla | reverse complement strand
GTACAGTGCCCTAAGTGTTTACAAAAGTTTAATACCTTTCGTAAATTTTTTGCGAATGCCAGGTTTTATGTTAGTAGTTTATCCGGATGGCGGTCTATGTTTCGGCAAGTCAAGGGCATCACAACTAACCATCCAAGGATTAGGACCAACTAAAAAACACGGCTATAATAAACTAATGTCATCTGAACCTCTTCACCTCATCAATCGCATTGCATCACGTCTATCAACTTGCCACTGGTTTAGAATATTTTAGAGTGAACTCTTTGATATTTTCAAAGGAGCAAGATACATCACTGCATATTCAGAGATAACAGCATTTCCTCCTAAATATTAGAAATTTCTACTAAACACTGAAAAGTTAAATTTCCTCTCCAAAGTTATGTATGCACCGACAATTCACAACGATGCTTGATTGGATACGTCATGGTATACCCAGTGTCATCCAAACTTTAAGAGCAACAGGCAACCACATTTCACCAACAGTGTAGTGTTATGTGATCCTTATAGCCAGGAAATGAAGTTTCTAAAAAGATAAGAATGAAGACTGGTTATGTTAAGTGCCTTACTTCTTCCACTGAAAATGGGAAAAAAGTATGTGCTAAGTCATCCTAATTTTAAGAATTTTAATTGAAAGACTTTTTCAGGGAATAGGCACACTATAGTCAATTTTTCAATGTAACGTCTATATTCCCGAGGGAACAGATCAAATCTTTAAACAAGGATAACACCCATTTTTATTTGATTCGGAGGTTATCGTTTAGCAAACTGTCATCGCCCGGTGGATATTCTTGGATAGGAGTGTCTTGGTTTCATTGCTTAACGGCCTGAAGTAAAAGGCATTTTTATTCGAGAAGTAATGTAAGAAAATATCACCCTTACCTTTCGATCAATATCGGTATCACTTAACAAATATTTTACAAATAGCTCAGAAATAATGATAAACAAAGGAAAATTCTACTCTAGTCTGGAGGAGGCGTTATGGTTCTCGTTTGTGCTTGCAGCATATATTTCAATACGGACGGAATTCATTATATTGAATCTCAATTACTTATGATCAATCCATTCTCAACACTTTCTAGCAGCTCAGTAGAATTCTAATTTCCCTAATTCCATAAGATGAATTACGCGGCTTATTCTTTCATTACATCCTTATTTTATTAAAGTCTATCAAACAGCGGTTTATTCGGTATCATATCCAGAAATATCGGAAGATCATGCTCCTACACTGTGCGATTATCAATTTTTTCCGCTGTAGGATAGAAAAAGTTATGCTCAAATATAGATGAAGTGAGGTAAAAATGTGTAAGTGTCCTCTTTTAGAATTTTGTCTTGTAACAAATATATTGTACAAATTAGTAATGCGACATCTCTGACACGAAAACACTTAAACGTTTGGTTAGTGTTTGCACATTTGGCGTAAAGTCATTCCAACGAAACTATTTGAGTTGAACGATTTCTTTCATTTACGTCAAGATCCGTTCAACCTAGAGATGTTAGGGCTTCAGAAGTAAAAATTCTGAACTTAATTTTGAGGAAAGTGCTCGCACTTCAGAAGCATTAGTGTTTTGATTCGAGAAAATGCGGGTGCAAGTTAAAATTGGAAAAAAATTGTTGTAAGCATTGGATGGACGGTAAAAAGTTGTTCCGAACATATGTAGGTTAACGTTTTCTATCTCGTACGGAAATAAGTAACTGTATCAGAGAACGACTCTGCCCACAAAAAATTCATAAATCAATGATCTATCTGATATCCAGATGTTTACCCTAGATGATTCTATTTGTCATAATGACTATAAGACATTGTTAGGTTTCGACTCAATTGATAAAAATACTTCCTATATTACAGTCACTCAACGACGGGTACGTACCTGATGCATACGATGAACTCCTTACGCAAGCTGAAATTCAAGGTTACATCAACAGCATAAACGGTATGATTTCATTATATTCTCTGGGAAGTTTAATAAAATTCGAACCTTCAAATAGCCTTGATTTAATTTTACAGCTCGATGTGCAGTAGAATCTGTCGTTAAATCGATTTTTTGGGGAAAACATTATCTGATATCTGCATTGAATAATTCAGTTCTCAATATGCAGGTAACATTTTCATAATAAATAGCTGAATCCACTGAAACGAGATCATATAAATTAACGCTCGAAGATTGTGATCTAATATAATTTCAGAATGTATCTTATGAAAATAGCGAAATTTATAAAGTGAAGCTCGAAAAACTTATTCAAAATCCGGATTGGAAAGATAATTTCCAGTATCAGCAAAATCTCCTTCAGAAAACAATAGATGAAGCTAATACTATCGCCTTGGAAACCTGTCAAAGTTTGTATGATCTTCAATGACAATTTATTTAATAAAATGTTTCTTGAATACTTATTTGAAATTTAACATTTCTTCCAATGACATAGAAGTTTTAGCAGTTGATTGCCTAAACAAAGCCTTACAAGAAGAGAATCTTCAAGAATTTCAGAAAACTTTAATGGACCCTAGCTTGGGGTTAACCGATTACATTGATGAATTCTCAATACCATTATACTATGAAGAAATGAAAATCGACTGCACTGAATCAAAGGTAAAAGACCTCCAGTTTCTAAATATATTCTCATCAAACAAATAAGGAATCATTGTTTTGATTGATTCCCAAAAATGATTATCAGTATAATATTTTTCCAGAAAAATGTGTCCTACACAGACGTTGTAGTCAGCATTCGAGTTTTATCAATTATATCAGCTATTACAAAAGCTATAGATACTGGAAATCCGGAATTGACTTACCAAGCTTTGTGTTGCTCGGAAGCACATATTATGGTTATTTTGAATCCAAACATATATTTTAGAATAAAATAATCCACTTTATTAGAATCTAACTTGAGGTTTCCTACAGGATTTGGACCAAGACAACAAACTTAAATATTTCAGGGCCTTGACTGCCATACGTTGTGAAAAACAAGTTTCAGAAGAGGTTTGTAAGCTTTTGACGTACAACGATATACAGGAAAGCATTGACGTTGTAAATCAAAAGTCCTTCCAGGCTGATAAAGGTCAGGTTTTTAATTGAAACATTACTCCAAATTTTCTTCACGAAATTGCAAGGAGCTTCAACAATTTGTCAACTTTGTTATTTTACTATTTTCAGTTATACAAGTACTCCGGCATTTGAATTCAAGTGTGATAGAAGAAAATCGTGGAGGAGTAATGAAGGCTTTGCAAGCCACGCCTTTAGAGCTTAAGGAACCAGTATCTTTGTCCGATACATCCCTCTATTTGAAATTATTTAAAAAGTGTCTTTCGGAGAAGCATTCAGATGGCTCACAATTATGGCTAGAAGACATCGAAGATATAACTGAAAAAGTTGCATCTGAAGCTAAAGATGTTCGATCTGGTAATTGTCTAAAAATTTGTTTGAATACCATTTGCATAACAATTGTGTCCTTTCAAACATGTAAGTTAACGTTCAACTTGATCTGAGTCCTTCAACAACTACCTTATGACATCTTCTGTCTCAGATAAACAAAAATGATTTGAAAATCTTTCACAGAAGTATGCGCAATCGAAACTATTGGAAATCACTATGATAAATATATAAATTATGCCTTTAATTGTTCCAGCTTCTACCTCATTAGCTCAAGTCAATAAGGGATTACAAAAAAACAATTTAATTTTTACGATGAATTGGCTCAAGAAAATGGGTTTGAGAATCGTGGAAAAAAATAGGACTAGATATTTTGAAGCATTATGTACTCTATATCAAATAAAGGTAACCAAATTTTATTAAAATTTTTTTCTGATTGTACGTGCATCATGATTGAATCAGAATTATTGTATTGCATAAAAGTGGGAGCAAATATCAGAAGAAATTCTTGTTGAAACTCTGCTTTTAGAACTCAAAATATAAGCCTACCATCTTCCTGTAGCTTTTCATGGCATCGCTGTGGCAATGGCTTTCTGTAATCAATGGATCATAACAAGTATTCCCTCAAGTGAGGGGAAGAGAAGCCTACCTTGTTCCCTTTTTAAAGCATCATATTTCTAATTGAGGAGCGTTTAAAAGTTACGATACTTATTCATAAGCAAAACGAGGGTTTGATTTGAGCTGCACTTACGAGACATGCGAAAATCATGTGCATCAGTAAGCAATGATTATAATAATTTTGAATAGAGTGTGATTAATGCGGAATTTCTCATGCTTTCCAACTAGTTCAGGACGACTACGCGACATTAAGACTAACTGCTGAAACAAGTAGTTCCTGAAGAGACGATGGCAATTTTAGGACAAAGGGAAACAACATTCAGGTTCCTCTCAAGCTTTGGCTGATTCAAATCGAAGGCCCAAACTAACGATTGATTGACTGCGCAAGACAAAATGCGTCCCGTATGGAGTGTTGATTGACTATATAAAATCTGGTAAGACATCCACGGAAAAGGTCCGAAAGTTCGCCCATGAAATGAGGATCCATCATCACTCATTGAAAATGTCAAAGCTGCTGACCATCAAGCAGCATATTGTTGGAAAAATACGAGTACTATTCGACGCAAGAAGGAGAATTAAAAAGAGGAAGGGATGGGTCAGGTAGAATCAAAAGTTTCTCACTGACCTATCGCGCCCCTTCAGCGATCCTCCTGTTTTTGGCAAGAAAACCCACCGAAGTCCGAAGAAGTCTACACATTTTGGAGGGAGATTTACGATGTAAAACATCCATTGAATGAAGGCACTAAGAACATCATGCTTTCAAGGAGCTGTGCAATAACCTCATAACATCCGAGAAAGACTGCCCACTAATTAGTGCTAAGGAGTTAAAGTAAGCACACAGAAAGTCATTTGAGACCAATTTTCCAGCTCTTTTGAGAACGTATTGTTCCCAAGTATTTTCAGACGGTGAAAATGCAAAACGTGGGACGAGCAAACACCAAAGCATGGTGCTTATTAGCATCATCGACTACGAGAGCCGCGCGCGCTCAAGCTTGGGACTGATTCCGTCCCAAGCTTGGAGCACGCAGCCACCACGGATCAGTGTGTTACAATGGCGGGAGATGCTTCGCACCGAAGCGACCCAGCAGCTCAAAGCTTGGGACTGATTCGTTCCCAAAGATAGGAGCTCCGAGCGTCCATACAGATAGGACGTAAACACACCTAGCACGAACGGAACGTGTGCATACCATGCCGTGGTACTAAGAGTATCTACGGGTTTATGGTACATTAGAGTCCCAAATGACTTTCTGTGCATGAAAGGACACGGAGAATGTTCCTGCTGCTGGTCCAGACTGTATTAGGAACTTTTGGTGGAAGAAGTTCACTTTTACACACCAACATCTGGCCCGCAAATTTACCTCATATTTGAAGTCGGAGATCCCTATTCCGCAGTGGCTGGTGTTAGGACGCACTGTACTCCTACCGAAGAAAGGCGACTTGTCCAACCCAAGGAACTACAGGCCAATAACTTGTCCAAACACGTTGTATATGATCTTCATATCTTTCCTGAATAGCAGGATTGTTCGGAAATCGGACCTGTATGGACTGAGATTTACGACTACTCATCTGTCTGTTCAAAAGCTTGAAGATTCATCCACATATAGTAGGATGCATAGAGAGATTAATGCACCCTCGCACTTATAAGCATAAGGTCACTCATATTTTTTATATGGATGATTCAAAGATTTATGCCTCTGGAAAAAGAACATCTCAGGAATGCTCCGAGTATCGTTGATGAGTGCACACGAGAAATCAGTATGGCCGTCGGATTGGATAAGTGTGCTATGCTTCATCTGAAACTTGGGCGAATAGCAGGTATAGATAAGGACCCTAAGCTTGTGGACGGAATTGTTATCAGACACCTTAGCGCTAAAGGTACCTACAAATACCTGGGCGTGCCCAAGAGCCGCATTCTGAATACGACATCAGTAAAGGAGGTTCTCCAAAGCAGATGCAAACACCTGCTTTGACGGATTTGGTCCTCCAACCTGTCGTCGTTGGACAAGATATCTGTGACTAACATGCTTGCCATTCCAGTTCTACCCCATTCGTTTGGGGTAGTTCCATGGACGGAAAACGAGCTCAAGGCCCTTGTTATTACTACGTGCAACATGATGCATATGAAGAAAAGCTTGAATATCAACTCGTCCGTTCCGTGCTCATATATCGCATGCCGTGAAGGCGGACGCGGACTTCTCAATCTTGAATGCCTATACAATCGAATGATCCTAAGTACTGTTCATATCATCGCAAACGATAGAGTTCCTCTCCTGGCAATGGTCATGCATCATGAAATGAGCAGGGAAGAAGCGTTCTTTACAAAGTCAAGGATCAGGCAGCTGAATCCCTTGGCCCGAACCTGGACATCAGAAGTGGGGACAGTGCAATACTCCATCAAAATGCCTCACTTCTAAAAGCACAGGTAAAGAAAGCGGAGGCGAAGAGCTTTCTATAACACCAAGAAGACGAGGGGATGCACGGGAACTTTTACAAAATCGTTAAAGATAAATCCTCGTTACATTGTCCTATTGTTCTATTCACGCAGGAACGACGTATATGTGCATATGCAATGCGGGCTTGAGAGTGCTTTACCACAATCCTTTCCGCTCTTATGGCTTCAGCTGCTACCCAGCCTTGCTAAACGCTGGAAGGGCGATAGAGTCTATTGTTGAAAACGAGGAGTGCCGGAGGAGTGCTCTCAAGTGGTCAGCTCAGGTCTTCGAAATGGAAAACTTGCGTTATCCCAAGTTATGTATGCAAAATTAAGGTAAGACTGCTTGCGCTAAGAATCACAAATACAACTGGCTAGGCCAACTCATGAGATGTTTGCAGTCAGCGGGGATTAACCTGAATTTGCTCGAACTTAACGGTGCCAGATTAAATGAAGAAATTGACGCGATCGTTATTAGATTCCGCGAATTCACTCTCCTCCAAGATATGATCAGATTAGAAAAAAGTAATTTCAGTTCGATATATAGCAAACTTCTTTTAAACTACATGGGACCTGAGCATTATTCATTTATGAGGTTGCCTTCCCAATGTAAACGCACTTTCGCACAACTTGGAACTGCTTCTAAATAAATTATTAGGTTAACATCAAAAACTGACACGACTATAATAGTCCCACAACAAATATGTAAAGTATGTAATCTATGCGAAAAGAGGACTTGATCCATATTCTTATTAGGTGTCTAATCTGCTCTACCATCAGGAAGTATTATTTACCAAACGTACAAAATATCACTGTTGATGGATTATGCGTATTACTTTCACGCAAGGAACCAGTATGGCTCCTTTCTTTATATAACTACGTAGACGTGATGTTAAAAACAAGAGATTTTTTCACTTTTTGAATAAATATTACTACCTGATTTGTATTTGAGCTTCAACCACGTAGCGGAATACATTCAAATACTAAATCAAAGTAGGTTTCAATTAGAATTATTATATTTTTTTATGTAATATTGGCTCTCCATTGCCATGGAATCTGTATTCCGAAAGGCAATAAATACACTATACTATACTATAATTTCTCGCCAATGGTCCCTATCCAGCACACAATACCTGACATCGTGCTTCTTGACAAACGTGATCGAACTATGTTCGTGCTGGAATTCTCGGCCCTGGATGACTACAGCATCAAAAGCAAGGAAATCGAGAGAAAGGAGAGGTGCAGAATTACTGCTAAATAACTTTCAAACATTGGTTTTACAACCACTGCAGAGTCCGACTGGGAGCAACTGTCATTCAGGAAAATGGAACAAGCTCACAGTTGAACCGCGATAAAATACACCTACGGCCACGCCTCAAGACCGTGAGATGAGTGACCACATGCACGACAAAAATACAATGAAGGGCTGGCGAAACCCTCGTGTGTCTTAAGGACACGGAGCGACCCAAGTATGACTGCTCTTTGCATCCATCCGGCAAGTGGTCTTGTGTGTTGGATAGGGACTATTGTCGAGAAATCGTAATTCCAGTAGATTCGGCACTCCTCGTTTTCAACAATAGACTCCCCCTGGGAGCGTTCAGCAGGGCAGGGTCGCGGTCAATGCCATAAGATCGGCTAAGATGTTGGTAAAGCATTCTTAGGGCAGCATTGTGTCTTTGCAAATACGTCGTTCCTGCGTGAATAGGGCAATTCGATAGTATATGCCACAGGTGCTCAGGGATTTTGAGATACGTCCTGAAACTATCGCTGGAAACATCTTGACGTAATATGCTTCTACGGTATGCTAAGGTGGAAAACACACCGTCCTGACACGCGAAAATAAAACTTCCTGTTCCTGAATTGAGAACAGATGATTTGAGGAAAGCGAACGTTGGCTCATGTGGCAAGGATTGATCTTTCACAATTTTGTAAAAGTTTCTGTGCACCACCTTGTCTTCATGTTGTTTAAGGAAGCTTTCAGCCTCCGCTTTCTTCACCTGTGCTTTTGGAAGTGAGGCATCTTTCTCACTCCTGGCACTCTCCTCACTCCTGATGTTGCGGTTCAGGCCAAGGGTTTCAGCTGCCTGCTCTGCGGCTTTGTAAAGGAAAGCTCCTTTCCCACTCATTTCGTGATTCCTGACCATTGAAGATTGAGACACCCGCGTCCGCCTTTATGGCGTGCGGTGTTTAAGCGCGAAACGGACGTGTTGATGTGCAAGCTTTTCTTCATATGAATCATCTTGCGTGTAGTAATATCAAGGGCCCTGACCTCGTTCTTCGTCCATAGAACCACCCCAAACGAATAGAGTAAAACTGGGACGGCAAGCATGTTAGTCGCAGATATCTTGTTCAACGATAACATGTTTGATGACCAAATTCGTCGGAGCAGGTGTTTGTATCCGCTTTGGAGAACCTCCTTTACTCTCGTTCTATCATGAATGCGGCTCTCAGGCACGCCCAGGTATTTGAAGGTTTCTCGAGCGCTAAGGTGTCTGGTAGCACTTCGGTCCACAAGCTCAAGGTCCTTATCAATACCTGCTATTCGTCCACGTTTCAGATGAATCTTGGCACACTTATCCAATCCGAAGTGCATATCGATTTCTCGGGCGTACCTCCCGACGACACCAAGATCATCTTCAAGATATTCTTTTCCAGAAGCAAAGATCTTCAAGTCATCTATATAAAATATATGAGTGACCTTATGCTCACGAACATTAGTTCCGCCACAGAGGTACCCACGAGAATCGCGGAGTGCGAGAGATAGAGGCAATGGTGCCATGCAGAAGAGGAGAGGGCTCATTGCGTAATTCTGAAAAACACCTCTTTGGAAAGCGTCACTGTTGATAGTCACACGATGTTTTCCAGAAGTAATAGTAAATCTGGTCTTACAAAAGGGCATTAATCTCTTGACGTATCATATATCTGGATGAACCTTCAAGGTTTTCAACAGACAGATGATAAGTCTATGAGAAGATGAATCAAAAGCTTTCTGGTAATCAATGCAGGACATCGACAGATTGCTATTGTGGTTCGCAGCATCTTCGCAGACACTTCTGTTGATCAGCAGGTTTTCCCGGCAGCCTGCTGCGCCTCTTTTTGATCCTCGTTGTTTGTATCTCACTCCACAGAGGTCCAATTACCCGAACAATCCCGTCATTGAGGATAGATGTAAAGATCTTATACAACGTGTTCAGATCAGTTATTGGCCTGCAGTTCTTTGGGTTAGGCATGTCGCCTTTCTTCGGTAGGAGTACAGTTCGTCCTAACACTAGACACTACGGTATAGGGTAATTCGACTCTAAATATGAGGTAAATATGCGGGACAGATGTTAAGGAGTAGAAGTCAACTTCTTCCACCATAAGTTCTTATTACAATCTGGACTAGCAGCAGAGAAGTTCATCGTGCCCCTTAATACTTTCTTCACCTTCTTAGCAGTGATTGGTGGGAATTGTTCTAGGATATTCCAGATTATTGCACAGCTCCTTAGTTCCTTGAAACGTATGATGCTCTCAGTGCCTTTATTCAGTGGATGTTTTACATCGTAAATCTCCACCCAAAATATCTTAACTTCTTCGGACTTTGGTGGGTTTTTGTCAAAAAAAGAAGGATCTCTGAAGGGGCGCGATGGGTCAGCGAGCAACTCTTCATTGTCTTTGACCCATCCCTCCTTCTTTCTCATTCTCTTCCTTGCGCCAGATAGTACTCGTATTTTGTCAACAATGTGCTGCTTGATGGTCATCAGCTTCGACATTTTCAATGTGTGATGATGGATCCTCATTTCATAAGCGAACTTTTGGACCCTTGCCGTAAAAGGCTTACCGGATTTTATGAAGTCAATCACACACTGCATACGGGACGCGTTTTGTTTTGCCCAGACAATCTTCTTGTTCAGTTAATGCAAGCGCTTTGTAGTCTTCTCATCAATTGTTGGTTTTGACCTTCGATTTAAATCAGCCAAAACTCTCGCCGCATCATAAACTGAAAAGTGATATGAAACCAAAACGAATCAATCATATGTATATGACACCTGCCCCCGACCAGCAGCACTCGATCCGCTTGCGCTAGCAAATGTCAGTCAGGCATCAAAAACTAAAAATTCAATAACTAAAGTTACTTTTGATTAGCTATGACGAAAAATAGTATGCACCATACGGGCATGAGGTTGGAAGCCCTAAACTGCGCGACATGATGCTCGAGGTTCAGAAAAGACTGATATATTGTATAAATTACATTGCTTTATTCAGTTTTAGTTATTCATCATCAGATCTACTATATTCAATTTGAAGTCACATGTTTACATTCTAGCGTGATTCTTATTCAAATGTATTATCAATCTTACCAATCTTCATCATTGTATCTCTCTTTTTTCATCAAATATTCGAATGAGTGACAGCTTTTCGTCCTTTTATCAAGAGAAGTCAGTCCTTTTTAGAAGATCGTTTTTTCGGTTTTTACCTATTTATTCAAAGATAGATCAGTTTTATTTTTTAAAACATCATTTTTGTAACTGAAACCATGTTATAACTGAAACAAAGAACAATTCGAAAGCATAAATTCTTTCGCTCGCGAACAAACTTTCTTCACAACAATAATTTTACCCTGAAACATATAATCATTCTAGTCAGCGTTTGAAATACCTGCTCTTTATTAAATTATTTTAACTGAGGGCTTTTGTTAATAAAAAATGTTATTGACAATAAGAAGCAGGTATTGAAAGCGCCTACTAAGATAATTACATTATTCAGGGGAAGATTAATGTTATAAAGAATGGTTGTTGCGAATAACTTTAAAATTGTTCCTTGTAGGTAAGCGTAGATGATTCGAAAATACATTTTTATGATAAAGTGAATAAAAAATTAATGGCTCGTCGTACAAGAAAATGGTACTAGAGTTAAAAGTTTCGTTTCCTGCTAAAGAATGTAAATTTTTCTATTAGGAATCAATCATGTCAATTAAGAGTTTTTGTTTCCAAAACAATAGCTATAAAAAATGAATAGGATAGAAGACGAACAATTTTGAAATTTTTCTGAGAAATAGATTCTGAGATACAGATGGGTAAATATGAAAATTCCGTTAAAAAATCATCTGATTGTAACGTTTCTACTTGCATATAGTCCGGCTGACGTCAAAAGTGCAGGGGATAAGAGAGTTGTATTTCGTCTTACGGATGCTCAAATGACTAGTACAGGGAGTCATTCAATGAATAATTCATTGTTTCTAAAAATTTTTTGTGAATTTTTTGTAAGAAAATTATCGGTGGACCTCTCCGTAGCTTAGTTGGTAGACCATTCGTAAGGAAAACGAACGGTCCTGAGTCTGGATCACAGCGGAGTGAAGAAGGCGGTCCTTTTTTCATAGAAAGTTGTATTTCATTTCTTAATTGAAAAACTTCCATCTAGTCTTCATGACGTTGATATGTTATGAAGATTAGATTAGTTGAATAGGTAGGCGCAGCAGATTTCTGTTTTGCGGATGGTAAACTGAATGTGTTGTTGTAACTCATCAAGATGACTAAAACGGGTTCGTAGGATGGAATTCTCTAATTATGCATATACGTATAAGATGGAAGTGTACAGTTTCTGTAAGAAAAGGATTGGCGGACTTTTCTGTAGCTTCACAGAAAGTTGTATGTAATTTTTAATTGAAAGATTTTCATCTGGTCTTGATGAGTTAATATATTTCAAAGATTTGATTAGTTAAATGGGTCGGTGCAGCAGATTTCTGTTTTTGCGGATGGTAAACTTAATCTCTTGCTGGGACTGATCAAGATGACTTTAATGAGAATCTTAGAATAAAATTCTATAATTTTGTATATATGTATTGCTGGAAAGCGTTTACTTTCTGTAAGAGAAGGATCAGCAGACCTCTCTGTAGTTGAGTTGGCGGAGCATTCGTCCGGAAACGAAAGGTCCTGGTTGCGGACCCCAGTGGAGTAATGAGACCAGCACTTTTTTAAAGAGATTTGTATTTATTTCTTAAATGAAAAATTTCCATCTCGTCTTGATGACGTAAATTTTTAATTGTATAGTGTAAACAGGTTGTAAATAAGATAACGAATAACTTGAAAAATAGTTTTATTCATCAGCAAATCATAAGCGTAGGTCTCTGCTCTGCAGTGGGTCTCGAACTCTACTGACACTTCGCTGCATCGTTCAGTTCTCTTCTCGAGAGACAAAAGCTGCTCTAGATAATACTGCTCAGATATGCTCCTAAATATTCCTCTACTTATAAACTACCTTTGGTCAACTATTATTTTTATTCATTACCGAAAAACATCTAGTCTCCACTAGTGTAATACCATTGATGATCATTTCCGGTTTCATCTTCACACCAGAACGTCTCATCATTTGCATCGTAAGTTACTTCACCATTGTACTGTTGATGTGAAGTATTTATGTTATGTTACACTCTGCAAGATATAATTCATTTATGTTGAACATTTTATTTGTCAACTCTTCATGCAATTTGAACGATAATGGCTGAGTAAATATATCTGCTAATTGATCTTTTGATCCTAACCATTTCACTACTATTCTTACTCTTTCCTCGCAGTCTTTTACGAAATGAAATCTGAATTCTGTTGAATGTCTTAAACCTACACATACTTTGTATTTTAGTACAAGCAATATCGGCGCTACTATCGCATCTCAACGTCATTGGATAAATATTATTTTTAACTCATTGTTCAAGTGAAAAACTCAAAGCTATTATCTCTTTGCACGCTTCACCCATTGCAATATATTCTGCCTGACACGTAGAGAGAGAAACATAATGTTGCTTTTGAGTTTTCCACGCAATCACATCTCCAAATAGACTAACTAAATAACCGCAAGTTGTTATTGATCCTTTACAATCTGCTAGACTGAAGTCAATATAACCGTCAATCCCTCCTTTTTCACCTCTGTAGGTTAAGGACTAACTCTTTTTGTAAATCACATATTTGAAAATTCTATCCATCATCTTCCATTCATTTTCAGTTGAATTCAATTAGTGTCTTCTCAATACATTTACAGTATACGAGATATCAGGTCTCGTCGAATTTGCCAAATAAAGCGAAGAACCTACGGCTTCCCGATATCCTAAAGCATCAATTACGTTATTATTAAGAGCTTCCACTTCTTTTTCCTGTCTATCTCTGCTCAATACTTGATTGGTCACCATTGGTGATCTTTGTGGATGAGCACTATCATATCCAACTTTTTGCAATAATTTATTCATGAATTTCGTCTGATTCAATTGCAAAATTCCTTTGTATTTGACTCTAATTATATGTATTCCTAGATATTCGCTTGGTTCTCCAAGATCTTTCATTCTGAATCTCGACTGTAATTTCAATTTTTAATGTTTCAACATCTATTCATTATTACTAGTCATAAGTATATCATCTATATACAGCAAAGCAAATATAGTTACTTCTCCGATTAAAAGAGTAAACAAACATGGATTATTTTCATTCATTACGAACCCTTAGCTTCTCATGAAAGAATAAAATGTATTGTACCAATTTTAAGGACTAGTTTCCAAACCATAAATCGATCTTCGTAATTTACAAACTTTTTATCTTCATCATACATCATTATTCCATCTGGTATAACCATGTAAATTTCGTCTTTCACGATACTATTTAAGAAAGCTGATTCTACATCTAATTGGTATATAAGCAGACTATATTTATTCGAAAAAGCTAAGACTGCTCGGACTGAAGAGTGGCTTGTTATCAGAGCGTAAGTCTCTTTCAAAGCGTTAATATTAGAATCTGTAAATTCTTGTATAACCAGCCTAGATTTTTTTGTCGTGTTATTTTCTGAATCTATTTTTGTTTTGAATACCCATCGAGCACCAAGTATGTTAGGTTTACATCCTTTTGAATCAACTTTAGATCTGTCAACTATGTCAAAAACATTGTTAATTCTCATCGCTTCTGATTCATTAATTACAGCAGCTATCCATTCTACGCTAACTGGACAACTTATAGCTTCTCTAAAGTTTTGTAGATCACTGTCAATTTTCGCGAGTAATATATGAGCTTCTTTATCAACTTAGACGTTCTCATCTCCGTCTAGATTTGCAAACAATATTAAACGGTTCACAGTTTTTCTAGGTCTTCCTCTCTTCTTTTCTATTAGCGGTTCTTTACTCTCTCCCTCGTTTGCGAGTGTTTCAACATGTCCAGTAATTTTTATTTTTCGCATTCTGCCTCTTTTTCTTGTTGGAAATTCTGCAATGGATTCTTCCTCCATTCCCAAGCCGTCTGCTTGATTTAATTCTCCCTCATTTTCTGAGATTTCAACAGGCAAATTTCCAGCTGCGCTTTCAGCTTTACTAATATTAAATTCTTTCTCACTATTTTTAATTTCAAAAATATCTCCATACACATATCTTTCTACAAATCTAACATGTTTTATTTCAATAGTTTCTGGATGATAAAGTACATACCCAGTAGGCATGTAACCAACTAAAAACGTTTTTGAGGCAAGCTTTTCAAATTTGATAACATTTTAGGTTTTTAATAGGTTAGGCATTCAAACCTCTTTAGTTTATTTATTCATTCGAAAAATAAGAAAGCCAAACAGTTTAGAGAACTGTTGGGCTTTACATCATTTGATTAACATCAAAGTTATGGTTAGGCTCATTCAATTTTATAGGGGAATTCATCTCTGATGTTTTATGATGACTCAAATAATATAAGTATGTACCTACTTCTAACGCTAGGTCCCACATATTTGCTGGTAATCCAGATTCAAATAGCAATGACTGTACTTTCTTATGAATTGTATGATTTAGACGCTCAACAACGCCATTATGTTCTGGAGTTCTTGGACAAACAGTCTAAAGCTGAGCACCGAGTTCACTTAATACTCCAATCGTCTCTCTTCTTGTGAATTCAGTGCCCTTATCACAACACATATAACCAACTTCATCTCCACCTGTCAAGTTTCGACCCGAGACAATAGATTCTTCCAAACAACTCGGTACTTTTGTTTTGTGCTTCAACGGATATACGCCCGCGTATCTATAGAAACTATCTATAAACACAACTATCAACAAATATTGATTCGAATATGTCACAAGACTTATGTAGCTCAATACATCTGCATGAATTTTGAATAGTGATCTATTTGCTCTGACTCTAATTTTCAGAAAAGGCAAGTTATTCATCTTAACTTCATAGCAAACTCCACACTCACGAATACCCTCTTTAAAATCCTTGAGTTCTGGATGCAACCGTTTGAATTTGATCATATTAGGAGCTGACATATGACCTAATCTAGCATGCGCAACAAGTACTGTATTTAATTTTGGTTTCTTATCGCTTTTAAGAACATAGAACCTTCTATATTTTCAATGTTCAGATTATCAATCTTTTCTACTCTTCCGCTATTTACAGTTCTCAGTAACTTATTATTACAACTCAATTTTTGAATATCAATTCGTTTTACAACTTTACCGCTTCTGGTTGCTATATTATTTGCACTTCACCTCCCTGGTAAGCTAGACTAGCCTATGTATTTTTATTCGCGCAATGAATCAAGCCTTTATCATTCAAATTCGAATTTTTAAAAATTAGTCATGAATTGGGCATGTGCTCGCTAGCACCAGAGTCGGCAATTAAGTTTACTAAGCCATTTTCGTTATTTTCATCATCCGATTCTGATCCCGACCTATCCATCTCTTCTTCAGCTAAATTGGTATTGGGTATATAACGCTTTTTATTCGAGAATTTGAATTTTTTGCTTTTTATCTTGCCCAATTCGTTGCTGGTTAGTGTCTGCTCCTCTGGTACCGCTGCCACTAAACTTCTTTGCAACAGAGTCACCCTGCTTTTGTTCAACAGACCAAGTACCAAACGGACGTTTGTTTATGTTTGAGTGTGGTCCTTGGTTCTCCGTCTTCGAAGGACAATGGTATTGAATGTGCCCTTTCTCATTGCAATTGATGCAAACCTTTTTATTTCGAGGGCATTCAAATGCCGTATGCCTTGGCTGATTGCATTTGAAGCATTTGTTATTTTTACTTCTCATCTCTCCAGATCTCTTCTCTCCTCATCTAGTATGAGCTCTTATAGCATTCGGATTTCGTTGGATCTTTCTAGGAGCTCCCTGCAATACAATGGTTTCAAGTGCATTGCAACCGCATTCAGTTCTGCGCGCATTTTGACAAACAACATCAGCAGTTATCACTGATGGTATTGTTTGTGCTATTGCATTAAATAACAACTTTCTCTTCTCATCATCAGGAAATTTTTGAGTTTTTGAATAATTTTCATAATCTCTAACTGTACATTCGAAACAAAAAATAAAATTAAACCCGGTTTCTTTCTTAGAATCATACCTAATGTTAATTAATTTTTTATACGCGGTATGTTTATTCATACCTATCTCCGCGAGCTTTTTTCCTTTTTAATTTTGTTCTTAATTGTATCAGAAATAATTTTACTCTTATCAACTTTCGATCTCTCTTCTTCATATAAAATATAATATATATAATATATATAATATTCCAAAGAATCGATCACAAGAATCGCTATTTTTTATAGAACCTACGAGTTTTAACCATGCAATGTACGTACATGATAAATATAAAAATTATAAACGATGAACATAATGTATAAGAGATAAAATCAGTACGAATAGTTTAAACACAATGATTGAAAGTCTAGTAATTTAAAATACATATAAATTCGAAAAAATTGGAAGACATTCACATTTTCCGCTATTATTTGTTCTAAAAGTGATGGAATTATGAAATATTAACACTGTCACTTCTTTTTATATATTTCATTTATAAATATTTT
>WSXT02217169.1:0-17211 GCA_011762715.2 Neuroterus valhalla | reverse complement strand
ATCAGTCGCAGGAGTGCCTTCCTTATTAGACTTGGAAAGGGGTGGAGGTGTAACTCTAATTACATTCGTGATCAGTCGAAGGAGCGCCTTTTCAACAAAACATAGAAGAAGGGAAGGGATGTGACATGAATAGTTTATATGACCAGTCGTAGGAGTGTCTCCATTCACAAGGCATGAGTAAAGAGTAAAGGGCGTGGCTTCAATAAAGTATGTGGTTAGGCAGGAGAGCGCTCATACCCATGATGCATTGGAAATAATGGGGGGGGGGGGGGCGCAACTCCAATGATTTATTCAACCAGTCAAAGGAGTGCCACCCCTTACGAAAGTACCGTGCCGTTATCCATGATACATTGAAAAAGATTGAGGGCGTAACTTTATTCATTTCTGTGCTCAATCGTAGGAGTGCCTTCACCTTAAATCTTGTCTTTGATCAGTTATAGAAGCGCCTCCCCCACTGGAAATTGGAAGACAATATATGTGTGACTTGAAATATTCATGTGATCAGTCACAGGAGTGCTCACCTCCTGAAAAGTATGATGGAGGGGTGGGGTGTGACTGATATCTTTGATCACAAGAGTGCCAGACATCCCATTCCAAGCATTTATAGAAAATTTTCTTATTTTTTTCCAAAAGTAATGGTTTTTGGGGAAAAATGTATACTACATAAAACTTTTTTTTTTTGTAAGATCTAAAACTCTTGCTGGAACTTATCTGTAAATTCATATAATTTACTGAAATAAACTATGAAAATATAAAATTTTTATATTTTCATCAAGTTTTGACCTCAAAAGCGACATTTACGGAATGCAATGCATGCGTTCTATAGTTTTGGATTCTCAGAGGTAACCAATTTTTGGAAGTGGACCTGAAGTTTTTTTCTTTTTGAAGAAAATTTTTTCTTTTAAACCTAAGATTGAACTGTTGAACCAATCTCACCTTCTGTGTTGAATAAGAAAGACTTCTTGGAAGACCTCAAATTAGAGAATTTCTAAATTAGAAGAATTAAAATTAGACCTCTGGAATCTGCTTTTTTTCCAGATAGTTAAACCACTGATTTGTCTTTTCAACACACCCGCATTTACATTAGTTTTCTCATTCGAGGAAGCTTAGGCAAGGTTCATTTTTCTGTCATCACTGCACTCTCATTACGTGTTTCGTATACTCCAATCAGTTCACGCCTTCTTTCTCATTCCCCCTTCCTCTCTTCCCTTATCTTACTTTTTCCTTTTTTTTTATCCTTTCTCTTCCCCTCGAGTATTGTCAACCCCAGGAGGGTGAGTTCCCGCTTTCCGCTCTTGTGTACACACTTAAGACAGCTAGTGACACACGATAAACACGAGTGAGGAAAGAGTGAGAGCGCTGCTAGGTTAGAATAAACTTGGTGGAAAAAGGGCGAGATCGTGAGGTGATTAAATTCTGCGAGTAGAGTTCTTTCAATTCGTTGAAAGCGAAGGGGGGATATTTAATTTTAGCGATAAGTAGGTCAAATTTAATGTTGGAAGATTTTTGGGCTTAGAACCAACAATTTTTCTTTTCGAATCCTACATATTGGAATTGAAAAAATGAAATTGAGTAAATTATACTAAAAAAAAGAAGAGGTTCATGTATTTTGTGAAGAATTCGTCATTTATAGTAGAAAATAATAAAAAAAAATCGTTTTCTTCCCAAATTAATTTTTTTTCGGAGGTTCATTATTTTGGTTGAAACTTTATCTCTGAGGTTGAGTGAGGGTTAGAGGAAAGGGCTCGAGGATACGAAAAGTGGGTTGGGAGGGAAAGATGAGGGGTAAGTGAGTGTGGAGGGGTAGAGAAAGTGAAGGAAGGTGAGAGTGTGTTATGGTGCGGAGAGGGAAAGTGAGGGTTTCAATCTAAAGGCAACAGACGAAGTTAGAGAAATGGAATGAACGGCAGGTTGGGAGAGTTGACGAGTGTGTGAATTGGAAAAGTGGATCAAGGAGAAGAGAGGGAAAGTAAGCGAGTGTGAAGCAAAAAAAAAGTAAGGAAAGGTGAGAGGGTGTTAAAGTATCAAAATGGAACTGTGAGTGGTTGAATAAAGAATTGAAAGAGACTTAGGCATGATACAGGAAGTAATACAAAGAGAGTACGAGTAGAGTCGAGTGCGATGGTTGAAGACGAGGTAAAGAGAGGAATGATGAGAAGGAGTGACAATAGTATGATCATGAGAAGTGGATTTAGGAGAACAGATGGGAAGTGTGTATGTGCAGAGGGAGAGGAAAAAACATTGGTGGTAAGGTAGTGCATAAAAATGGAGAGGAGAAGCAAGGGTAGAAGATTGAAGAAAAGGTAGGAAGGAAGGAATGATATGAGGACTGAGTGGTGGAGATTGCAAGTAGAGATGAGTGAGATGTTTAGAGAAGGGGTGAAGGAAGAGATAATGATAAGGAGTGATGAGATTGTGATTTAAAAGAAATGATGGAGAGGATGAGGAAGAGATGGGAAGTGAGTGAGTTTGAAGGAAGAGGAATAGTAAGGGAAGGTGGGAGGGTGTGAGCATATGGGAGAGGGAGTAAGTATTTGAAATAAAGGCTATGAGGAGAGGTAGGGATGATATAAGGAGTGAGAAAAGATAGTAGGGTATGATGCGATGGTTGAAGAGAGGGAGAAAAAAGCGGATGAGAAAAAGTAATGAGATTATGATAAGGAGGAGTAAATGAAGGGTAAAAGATAGAGTGTAAAGGTAGAGTGTGGATCAAGGAGTATAGGATAGAGAGATATGAAGGGATGACATGCGATTTGAGTAGAGAAAAGTAACAGGGGGGTCCAAGAGAGATGGTTAGAAGAGGGTCAGAGGGAGGGGACAAGAGAAGAAGTTACGAGAGTGTGATTATGATAAGCGGGCGAAGGAGGAGAGATGCGAGGTAAGTGCGTGTAAAGGGAGATAAGAAGTAAGGGAAGGTGAGAGAGTGTGTAAATAGGGGGAATGGTAAGAAAGAAGAGTACGGGTAGCAGATTTGATTAAAGTAAGAAGAGGTAGTAATTGTTAGAATTTAAAGAGAGGGTGTGATGCAAGTCGACAGTGGGAGGATGATTGGTGAGAAAAAGTGAGAGGGTGTGGAACTATAGAGAAGAGAAGTAGGGGAGGGGTGGTAAGGGGTAGAGAGAAAAGTAGAGATGAGATGGTCGGATGTGAAGAAAGGAGATTGAGTGTAGGGTTAAGCGAGACGAGCCATGAAGCCGGTTAAGAAAGCGAAATTGAGAATAAGTGTCAAGAATGTGATTAGGAGGAAAGGATGAAGGGATAGAGATTATAAGTAAGTGGGTGTAAAGGTATAGAAAAATTGAGTGAAGTTGAGAGGTTAGGGTAGTATAGAGAGGTAAAGGATGTATATGGAACTGAAGGGCGGAGAGAGAGGTAGAAATAATACGTGAATTAGGTAAAAGGGAGTTACAGTGGGGTTTGAGTGATACATATAGAAAAAGGTTGAAAGGAGGGGTTATGAGGAGAAGTAACGAGGACGTGCATAGTAGTGTGGATGGAGAAGGAGCGATTGAAAGTAAATGAATACAAAAGGAGGGAAAAAATGAAGAAAACCTAAAGGGTATGTAAGTATGTGGAGAAGGATGTAGAGGACAGGGAGAGGTAGTGTAGCATGAAGATTATAAAGAGAAAGTAAGAATAAGTTCGAAAATGAAGGATGAGTAACATGTATAGGGTTAAGTTGGGTGATTAGTGAAGAGGTACAGGGAAAGGTAATGGAAAGAAGTGGCAATAGTGTGATTTGGTGGTACTATTGGAGAGGAAGAGGTGGGAAGCTAGTAGGTATGGAGAAGGAGAAGAAGAAAAGGAAGGTAAGAGGGTGTGGGAATGAGGAAAATGGGGAAGAGGAAGCTTTAGGGTAAAGGATATGATTGCGAATAAAGGGAGGGAGTCAAAGTGAGGATTTGAAGAGAGAGTGTGAGATTTCCGTGTGATAAAAGTTAGTGAGAAGAATTGAAAGAGGGTAGAAGTCTGGAGAGGTAAAATAAGGGAAGAGACGTGAAGGGTATGAAGGAGAGAAGGGGTGATGTGGAAGGAAGTAAGGCAAGGGGGGTTAAGAGTCAAATTTAGTGAGAAAGTTAGAAAGTTAGAGATGAACTGAAACAGGAAGTGATGAGGAGAACTAACGAGAAGTGATGAAAAGAATTAACGAGAGTGATTTCAGGATAATAGGGTGGAGAAGAAGGGATGGGAAGTGAGTTGGTGCGAAGGAAGAGGAGAAGCAAGGAAAAGTGCGAGGTTGTAGAAGTATAGAAAGAGGAGATGAGAGTATAGAAGGAGGGGATGAAGGGTAGGGATTGTTGAATGAAGTTAGAGATAATCCGGGAAGTGAAGTAAGGTGAGTTAGGGTAGAGTTGAGGAAAATGGGAAGAGAGCATGTAAATGGAGAAGTAATGAAAAAAAAGAAAAATGAAGCTAAAACTGAGATATGTAATTCTGTGCTTGCGCCAACGGTGCTGTATGGAAGTAAGATCTGGACGTATCAAGGAAAGGACAAGAGCGAAGGCAACGCGATCGGCATGCAATTTCCGAACAAAACGTGCAGTAAAGCGCTAATGGACAAATTAAAGGGGTTTCCAAAAAATTTGATGAAGGAGAAACACTGTTTGACATGAGTGAAAGAAATCTACTGAGACGGTTCGGTCTCTCTGAGAGAAGGGATGAAGGACGATTAACAGAGCAAGTGTATCGAGGTGGGGTGAGTAGTAATGTACCAAGAGGCAGTCCAATAAAGGAATGGATAGAATGTGTGAATGAGACCCTGAAGGAGAGAAATAAAAAAAGCGCTGGGGAACATAAGAGCTGATATAGGCATGTAGCACACCGAGGCTGGAAAGTAAGTGAGTGTGAAGGAATGGAGGAGTGAGAGAAAGTAGGAAGGTGTTAGGATTAGAAAATAGTAAAGATGGGATGGGATTAAAAGTAGCGAAGGAAGTCAGATTAGAGATTTGACGAGAGGGGCTGATGCAACTTAGCAGTGTAAGGAAGGTTAGTAAGAAGGAGACACAGAAGAGGGAGGAAACGTAGGAAAAAGAGTGAGAGTAGGGTAAAGTAGGATTGTTAGAAAAGAGGTGAAAGGAGGTATGATGAGAGGCACTTGCTAATCAGGAAAAGTAAGTGGAGGAGCAGGGAGGGGAAATCAGTTCGGGTAAAAGGGAGAAGAAGTGAGAGAAGGTCATAGGGTGTAGAAGTAGGGAGGAGAGAGATAAGAGTTGGTAGGTGGGGATTATAGAGATTGCAGAAAGAAGGTAGAGATGAGTTAGGAAGTGAGGGGAAAATAAGGGGAAAGAAGTAACGTGAATGTGATTGGGAGAAGCAGGTGGAAGGAAGAAGTAGGTAGTAAGTGGTTGTTGAGGGGAAGAAAAGTGAGGGAAGGTGGAAAGGTGTGAAGATGAAGAGAGTAGTCGAGAGGAAGGGCCAGGGAGAAAGATAGGATTAGAAGTGGAAGAGGTGGTGCCTTTTTCTCCGAATTGAAGTCAATAGTGGTATCATTGCCAATTTCTCAAGTGAGTCCAAGCCCTGTAAGAGTCTTGTTGTCGGAATTCGAGTAGGTATCTGGTGGCGACAGCAATTGTTGGATCTCGGAAACGAGGAATACCCAAGCGGAGGCCAATTAAATAATAAAACTCGAGGTACAATTTTCTCCTCTTTACACACCAATCCCCAGCTTGCATATCCATTTACTTGAGAAGCCGACTCACGAGCAGAAAATTGAGCACGAATACCACCGCATTCGGAATTGGAACTGTTGGCGAGTTTCTGATGGTTCAGGGTTACGATCAAGGTGAGTGAAGGAAGGTATTTCGCCACGCACAAGAGATCGAAACGTCTCGTTTCACTTTCTCGTTCATGAGTCGTAAAATCGGAAAATAACACGGAAGGGGAGAGGAGAGGGAAGAAAAGGAAAGGAATTGAGTGTATGAGCTGGTTGGTAGACCGGAGACTAGAGCTTCTGGGGCTGATGTTGGCCCGTTGGGGTTGCCTCCATAGAGGGCCAATTATCTGCGATATTTCACATTTTTACGACAATATCTCCTCCAAGGCATTTCTCTGATAAAAATAGTTCCAGTTCCTCTTTCAGTTCCAGGAGGCAGAAGTTTTTTCTACTTTTGGGTAATAAATACATTGATGGCTAGGCAGAAGAGGGTCAAAGTTATTGACGTTCCTTGGAGTAAGAGTTATAGTTATATTGCGGAAGGGGAAGCTATAACTTGCCTCCATGATATATGATGAGAGGGAGAAATTTTTATGTATTCTTAGCCTTTAGGCTCATCTTCAATTTGTCATATAATCGTGGAATGATTACCACTTAATGACGTCAACTTCGAAGAAAGCGACATGTGACAAGCAAAGTATTGCAGGATTCGGTGTAATTGAAGCTGGAATAAAGAATATTAATTATCCTATGTTGAAACTGTTTCATTAGAGAAAGGTTCAGAAGATGTGAGGGGAGGATGAACAGAAGCAGTGATAAGAGTTTTATGAAAAGATGGTGGGAAGGAGAAACTGTCAAGTTAGCATATGTAGAAGGGTAATGAAGATAAGGTAGGTCGGATGGTGAAGAAATAAGGAGAATAAAAATAATTGGGTAAATGAGGTTCAGGTCAGAGTTGACGTTGAGGAGGTGGTATGAGAGAGGGGTGTGGAGAATGGTCCGAGAGAAGTTGACGGGAGAAAAGATGAGAATAAGCGACGTGAGATTCAAAGAAACAGGATGGAGAGAAAAATGTGGAAAGGAAATAGGCGCAGAGGAGTGAAGAATAAAGGAAAGTGAAAGGGTGTAGAGTTGGAGAGAAGAATGATATATGGGTTGAGGAGGTTGAGAATGAGGTGAAGGTTAAGGAGAAGAAAGTGAGATGTTGATGAGGATAGTGAACGAGGAGGAGTGGAGTAGGAGAGATTGGGAGTAAGTGGGTGTAGAGGGGTTAAAAGGGTAAGGAAGGGAGATGTAATTGAAAGAGGTGTGGAGTTAAGGAGAGAAATGATGAATGTGTAAGGGAGATTCAAGTCAAAGTTAGGGTTCAGGAAGTGCAGTGAAGATGAGGGGAGGGGAGATGAGAAGTAGTGACGAGAGATTTATGTAATGGGGTGGACAGAGATAGATGGGAAGTGGAAAGGTGTGCAGGTGTGAATGAATAAAGGAAAGTGAGAGGGTGTGGAGATGAGGAGAGGAATGATGAATGACTTGAGGAGGCTGAGAATGAGGTGAAGGTTGATGAGACGGAGAAGGGATGATTGAAAGGGAAAAGAAAGAAGGCGTGGTGAGAAGAAGTAAAGAGAGCTTGATGAGGAGGAGTGGCTGAGGAGGGAGGGGGGGGGGTATAGAAAGTAAGCGGGTGTAAAAGAGGTTGGAGAAGTGAAGGAAGAGTATGTGATTAAAAGGAAGAGTAGGGCTATGGACAGAGGAAGTAAAGAAAGCTCAGAAGGTGTAGAAATAAGGAGAAAAAAGATGAACGGGCAAAGTAGGTTCAGGTCAGAGTTGAGGTTGAGGAGGCGGTATGAGAGAAGAGTAGGGAGAATAGCTAGAGAGAAGTTGACGGGAAAAGTGGCAAGAAGAAGCCACGTGAGTTTCAAAGGAGCAGGATAGAGAGAGAAACATGAAAAGTAAGTAGGTGCAGAGAATTGAAGAAGTACAGGAAAGTGAAAGGGTGTGTAGTTGGGAAGAGGAATGATACATGGGCTTAGCAGTTTGAGAATGAGGTAAAGGTCAAGGAGACGAAAGTGAGATATTGATGAGAAGGAGTAACGAGAGTGTGATAGAGGGGAGTGGGTGGAGGGGAAGAGATAGGAAGTAAGACGGTGTAGAGGGGTCGAAAGGGTGAGGAAGAGGGATGTGATTGAAAGAGCTGTGGAGATAAGGAGAGGAATGATGAGTAGGCAAAGTAGGTTCAGGTCATAGTTAAGGTTGAGGACGCGGTTTGAGAGAAGGGTAGGGAGAATGGTTAGAGAGAAGTTGACAGGAAAAGTGTCGAGAAGGAGTGACGTGAGTTTCAAAGAAACAGGATGGAGAGGGAAAGATGGAAAGTAAGTAGGTGCAGAGAATTGAAGAAGTACAGTAAAGTGAAAGGGTGTGGAGTTGGGGAGAGGAATGATACATGGGTTAAGTAGGTTAAGAATGAGGTAAATGTTAAGGAGACGAAAGTGAGATATTGATAAGAAAGAGTTACGAGAGTGTGATAAGGGGGAGTGAGTGAAGGGAAAGAGATTGGAAGTGAGTGGGTGTAGAGGGGGTTAAAAGGGTAAGGAAAAGGAATGTGATTGAAAGAGGTGTGGAGATAAGGAGAGAAATGATGAATGGATTAAGGAGGTTCATGTCAAAGTTAAGGTTCAGGAGATGCAGTGAGAGAAGGGTGCGGTGAAATGGTTAGAGGAAAGGTGACGGAAGGGGAGATGAGAAGTAGTGATGAGAGTTTTATTTAATGGGGTGGACAAAGAAAGATGGGAACTGGATATGCATACAGGGTGAATAAATAAAGGGAAGTGAGAGGGTGTGGAGATGAAGAGATGAATAATGAATTTCTTGAGGAGGTCAAGAATGAGGTAAAGGTTGGGGAGACGAAAAAGGGATAGTTGAAGAAGTGGAGGAGGGAGATGGGAGGAGAAGGGTGATGAGAAGAAGTAACGAGAGCTTGATAAGGAGAAGTGGGTGCAGGGGAGAAGAAAGAAAGTAAGTGCGTGTGGAAGAGGTTGGGGAAGTAAAGGAAGGATATGTGATTGGAAGGAAGAGTAGGGCTATGGAGAGAGGAAGTAACGGAAGTTCAGATGGTGTAAGAATGAAGAGATAAAAGATGAATGGATAAAGGAGGTTCAGGTCAGAGTTGAGGTTGAGGAGGCGATATGAGAGAAGGGTGGGTAGAATGGTTAGAGAGAGTTTGACGGGAGAAGTGATGAGAAGAAGCGACATGAGTTTCAAAGAAACAAAATGGAGAGAGAAAGACGGAATGTAAGTAGGTGCAGAGGAATGAAGAAGTAAAGGAAAGCGGAAGGGTGTACAGTTGGGGAGAGGAATAATATATGGGTTAGGGAGGTTGAGAATGAGTTAAACGTTAAGGAGACGAAAGTGGCAAGTTCGGGAGGAAGTAGGATGATTGAAGAGGGAGTGGAGGGAAGGTTGATAAGGATGAGTAACGGGAGTGTCATAAGGGGGAGTGGATAGAGGGGAAGAGAATGAAAGTAAGTAAGTAAAGTAAGTGAGTGTAGAGGGGTTAAAGGGCTTATAGGGGTAAGGAAGGGGGATGTGATCGAAAAAGAAAGTAAGGTTGTAGAGAGAGAAAGGAATGGAAGCGGGTGGTGAAGAGAAGGTTCCTGTGCCTCCACCATTCTATTTCAAGGAAATTCTGAATTCGTACTAAAAGAGCTGGTGAGGTAAGGAGTGTTTAAGAAGAGTAGAGAGTTTCATGGAAAGGAGTGGAGAGGGAGAAATTATGGGAAAAGGCAAAGAAAGTACAAGATGGGAATTGAGTGAATTTAGGAGGATGGTGAAGAAAGCAAGATGAGAGTGGTCAATAGAGATGAGGAGAGGTATGATAAATGGGTAGAAAGATGACAGGTAGATGATATAGAGATAGAGATCTCTCTACTTTTGGTGAAGATTGCGAACGAAAGAAATCACTTTTTCGCTGCACTGTGCCTCGGTTTGTAATCCAAGTTCGCTTCTGATTGAAAAGATCAAAATTTTTTTTTAGAGCTTTAATTGAAGTGAAGAAATGTTTCAAAGACCCCTGGACGCCCTATGTGCGAAGTACATGACATGAAGCCCTCAAATTGTCAACAATATCCTGGACCTGACCTTCAATTTCGTTGCCAGGCAACGGCTTCCCCACATTTATACTCTTGCTATGTACCCATGACCAGGAAGGAATACCCTAGTGGGGAGTATGTAGGGCTTAGTGCATGTTTCGATCGTGAGGATTGAATTAGGGTTGAAAACAACCAAGCTCATCTGTCGATATGAGTGGAATGGACCAGTTCCATCATTTTTTTAGAATGACACCCTTTTTAAAGGGAACCTAGTCAACAGTTGGTATTTAGCAGCATGATAATTATTTTTGTTAATAACAGGGAACTGGAACCGTCGTTTCTGCTATCTTGATTTGATTCATAATTTTATTGCTATTATTCAACCATTAATATATTATTCATGTACCCTACTACATCACCAGAATTAATTAAGTCTTAGAATACGCTGTCGAATTTTTTTTTAATCTTAGAAGGAGCTGTTTTTCGACCAAACGGCAGGCGTACGAACTCGAATTGACCCAAAGGAGTGACGAACAAAGTACATTTTCAAGACTCCTCCGCTGTTGAAATATTGTGAAACCCATCTTTAGGATCAGTCTTCAGTGAAAAAAACTGTGCAGCGACGTTCTGTTGAATTTCCGACCAGCGTCTGTAGATAGAAACCACAATAGATTGTTCAAACTTTTTTCAGAATAACTGGTTCTTAGTTGAATTGTATATTTCATATATTTCAGCGCTGAGAGTTTTATAAGCACATTCTTTAACTTATGGGTTTTTTTTGCATGGCTAATTATGAAGGAAAATCGGCAATATTTGACTCAATACGTCTGATTTTGAGTTCCTAAAATGAAATTTACAAAAACTCCCTAGTATAATTCTAAGAGAATATTGATGGAAACGATAACGAATTATTTAAACTATTTTTTCAAATATCTGATTCCTAATCAATGTATTTTAGCGTTTAAATTCCACCAATCTTAATTTAACATTCATGGGTTTTTTTTCCAGAATCCTGTAAAACAGACACCTGATTTTGAGCCAAACAAAATTTTTCACTTATGGAGTTTTTTTTCAAACCCCATAAAACAGGCTCATGTGGGGAGAACCAAACAATAACTTCTGATCTTTATTCTAGGGCTAATTATGAAGAGAAATAGTCTATATCCAACTCAATCTACCTGATTCTGAGTTTTCAAATAAATTTGCAAAAACTTCCTAGCATTATTCCAAAAGAATATTGATATAAACAATAATAGATTGTTTACAATATTTCTTATATCATCTGATTATCAGGGAAAAGTAATGTTTCATTTATTTTAGTGCCTAATACTCGCCAACCTGAATTTTCCTCTTATGAGGTTTTTTCGGAATCCCATAAAGTATACTTATGGGGGAAGAACTCGAAAAATAATTTTTGATCTCAAACTCATGGTTAATTATAAGATGTAACAGACCTCCAATTATAGAGAGAAATTTACCGTTTTCAACCTGATACAACTTAATTTAATTTTCCTGTATAAAGTATACGAAAACTCCTCTTTTTATAGGAAACAAAAAATTAACATTAATTGTAATTTATTTTTTCATCCTTCTGAACAATTTTCTCGTGCAGAAAGGTTCAAAGCATGAAAATGAAAGATTCAAATTTTACAGTGGACTATTTGAGTAGCTCCACATTTTACGCTCGGAGAAAATTAAAACCCCCTACAACTTTTTCCGCCCTTGAGCATTAATTGAAGTTTCTCACAAAAGAATAAATTACCCCTCCCTTGTTCTCCCAGTATACATAAGAAAGATGAAAAACACTCGATGCTATCAAATGTCCACATCCAAACTCATCTGTCAGTAATCGGCTGCGCCTAAAAGTTTTGGTTTCCTGCAGTTTTCCACTCCCCTGGCCAAATGTTCAGACGAATGCGAGCGTTTAAAATCGAGATCCGGCTGCAGAGAGTACGATTTGAAGAGATTGAAAAAAACACAGTATTGAGTAGGTTAAGAATTTTATAACAAATTAAAGAAGAATGATGAAAAATGCATCTTTCTCAGGATCTCATAAAGTGGAATTCAAACCTTTGATCGTAAATTGGAATAAAAAAGGCAGAAAATCATATTTTACGCTCGGCTCTTGCGAGAAAGCGGGCTGTGTTTAAGAGTTTTTCGTTCATGTATACTGGAATATGGGAAGGCTCGTACATTCAACATTTGGCACGTTGCATTGTATATATGGATTTACGGGAGATGTAAAACTCTTCATCGAGTGCAAAACGGCGCGTAGGAAATTACCGGAGCGTGATGTGCGAGGGTTGCAAATTTGGGGGAAGGGTTACAGGGATCGATACTACGCCATCTCGTTCAAGGACATCTCCCTAGAGTCGGAAGGGGAGTCTCATTCTGCTCCTGTTTTCAGTATATGTTATTCCTATATTTCTCTCACTAGTACAAATATACATATATTTTTAGGATGGACCGTTTCTGATATTTTTCCACCCTAGGGAAATTTCAGTTGTTTTTCTCTGTTATTTATGATGTGACCTCTAAGGGTTTACATAACGTCCGTTCCTTTAGATCTTTACACTCTGTTTTCACACTCATGCCTTCTATTATCTCTGTCTCCCTCTCTCTCCACCATTTTTTTTGCACCTCCTCTAGCTTTTTCCACTTTCTCTATTTATTCTCTACCAACTCGTCTTTCCTTGAAATGTTCCTAACACTCACTTTGCACATTTTCTCTTTTCGTTCCTCTCATACAACTATACCATACATGCTACCATGTCTTCTTGAGCTATCCACGTTGTCTAAATTTTCTCTTCTCATCCATCTTTTGAATGCTTTCCACACTTGGATTTTAAATGTAAATCAAGCCATTCTTACCACCTCGTTTCTTTCCTCTCCTAGATTATTTCAATCCTTCTCATTTCACCATCGCATATCAGTTGCTCGATCTCGATTCCTCTATACTCTGTCATCTATCACCTGTCCCAATCCCAACATTTTTTTCTAGTTTCTCATATTCTAAATTTCCACCTTATCCAACCCCTCATTCTCCAAAAAATCTTTCCTTCCTTTTTCCTATCTCGTTAACCATTAACTCTACGGTTTTCTATGCTCTCTTCTCTATCTTTCTGCAACGTTCCGTGAAATTGAAGAGATTATTAGGATTTATTGGTAGAGATGATAGAGACATGGAAAGAAGACAGGGAATGGGAGAGAATAAAGGGAAGGCAATTGAAAGATTTCAGGTGGGAGGTACAAGGAGCAAGGAGGAACAGAAAGGGAGAGCAATGGGTGTAATGGTGATGGGAATAAGGAAAGATTTGATGGGGAAAAAAGAATGGGAAAGGTGAAGGATAGCAGGAGTATATGAAATGAAGATAAGGAAGAGAAAACAGAAGGGTTAGAAAAGTTGATGGAAAGATAATAAGCCAGTGTGAATCTGGTTATAGGGGAAGACTTCAATGCGAGAACAGAAGAAAGAGTAGGATAAGAATAAGGAGAAGAAAGAGGAGGGACCTTTAGGAGCTCTTAAGCCAAAATTAGGAATGGATAGATAAAAAATAATCAAATAGAATAATTGAGCTAGTATGGTTCATCTTGAACGAGAATGACTTTGATGGTGACGTGAGGGAAAGCATAAGGAGGCTCTACTAATAGTGACAGTAGAGAGGGCAAAGAGCGATAACCGGGAAACAGTTAAGAAAGATAGTAAAGGAAAACATAGGAGAAATAAATCGGGCAACAGAAGATATAGAAGAATTTAGAGGAAAGATAAAGGTACTAGCAATAGGAGAGGAAAATGTAAAGGAAAAGATGGGAATGGTAATAGGAAGGGTACGAAGAATTGTTCAGGATACAGTTGAGGAATAATTTAGCGAATAAAAAAGAACATAGGCTGCTAGGTTAAGGAATGCAAGAAGAAAATAAAAGGAGTTAGAAATAAATTAGTAGAATGAAGATGAGGGAAGGGAAGTGCGGATGAATGCAGAAGAAAGAAGAAAGAGCCTAATGCTTTACGCAGTAGAAACAGGAGAAAAGAGAAGAAAAAGTTTGAAGGGAAAGCAGAAAAGACTAGCACAGAGGAAGAAGTATGGAAAGTAGTAAAGAAAGTGAAGGAAAGAGTTAAGAGAGTCATTACGGAGATGGAAATATTAGAATGAACAAAATATTATGAACGATTGTTAGGAGGAGTAGAAAAGAAGAAAAAGAGAGGAAAATGGAAAGAGGGGAGGAAAAAATACGTCGAAGAGGATATTGTAAAGGACAGGAATTCAAGGAGTGGGGGTGAATGATGTGCACAGGATATGGAAAGGAAAGGGTTGGCCTGGAATATGGGAAATAGGGCTTATGGTTCAAATAGTAAAAGAAGGGGAAGAGGAGAAGTTTAATTATTACAAGGAGTACTCATGCCATTGTATAATATACACGCGACAGTAGTATCAGAGCGTTTAGAAGAATAAATGGAGAAAAAATATGGTTCTGCTAAATGAGACAGAATTGAGGAAGGGTATGGGAGTGATGGATGATATTTATCTGCTAAATTGTGTCATAAATAGGAGAATCCAAAGATAGGAAGGAGGTTGGCAGCAATTTTTGTGGATTCAAAAGTAGTGTTTCACTCACTGGACAGTGGAAAGATGAATAAAGCTATAGAAAAAGGGTACAATAGGAGGTTTAAAGGAGATAGCAGCAGAGATCTTCATGGAGTCAAAATTTGAGGATAAGGTGGGATGAAAAATAAGAGACATTTTTTGGTTGGGTGGTCTTCTACCGCTCCTGTTTAGTATATTTATCCAAAATTTGGTAGAATAGATGGAAATATGAGGATGAGAAAGGGTTTTGCTGGGGACAGACAAAATATAAACACTGGCATAAGGTGGTGCTAGGATTTTGGGAGAGAAAGAGGAAGAAATAGAAGGTTCAGTAGGGGAATTAGAGAAATACCTTGGAAGGAAGGTTTTCAGGTTTGGAAAGTGGAAAGGAAGAAAGGAAAAATGGACAACGAGATATAAAGGTGGAAAGTTAGAGAAGGTGAATGAATTTCAATATATGGGGCATTGATATGAGGATTGAAAGAGAGGAAGGAGATAGAGAAATTCAAGAGATGTATTAGATAAACATCAGGAGAGAAGTAGAGGGCTCCGGGTTATATGGAAAGTGAAGATGTTCAGAAGGATATATTGGGAACAAGAGCAGGAAGGAAGGCGTTCAAATTTGCAGAAACTGAGGGGGTGAGAGGGAGAGGTTTTAGCGAAAAAGTGTAAGAAAGGATTGAAAGAGAGTACGAAAGGGGACCTTAGGTAAACGCGATGAGAAGAAGGAAGAGAAGATTGTATATTAAGATCGTGGGATAGGAGACAAAAACAATATTGACTATGAATAATTATGAGAAGGAGATGGAGAAATGAAGGTAACAGAAAGATAGTAAGGATAGGGGAATGAAGATACAATTAATTGCATAAGGTGATGAGAAGAAGAGGATTGCTGAAGTATGTGTAAAGAGGCTGAGGAATGAAGAGGAGGAAAAGAACAGCTAGATAGAGACTAAAAAGTGGAGTAATAGGAGGATGTCCTAAAAAAAGGGTAAAGAGAGAAAACGCAGAGTATGCGAATGGGAGGAAGAGACATAGAATCATGTATTGGATGAATGGATGCGAGGAGAAAAGGAAGGGAGAGGATGGCAAGGAAATGTTAAAAAAATACAAGGGAAGAAGGGACGGGGAGAAGGATGAATAAAGAAGATAGAAGGGATGGTTGTAGGGAAGGATAGGATGAAAGGGGAAGATGGTAAGAGAATGATAAGAAAGTTTTAGGGGAAAAGGGACTAGAAGTAACGTAAATGAAGAAAGGTGCAAACGACAGAAAAAGTTAGAGGAGTGAATTTCAACGGAAATTTTGTTCAAATCAAGCAATAAGATTCTAATTTCTGTGTCTTACCTCGATCCTCTCTTTTATTTCCTTGGCTCGCATTTGGAGAAGGTAGATTGACAATTAACCCAACTTTGATAAGAGCGTCTGCGTGTCGGGGTCGCATTATCAAAATTGGCTAGATAGCTTAAGATTCCTCGAAGTAGGTGGCTTACCTAAACATTATTTAAAAAATTTATATGAAGGTCTCACGCGATATTTTCCTTTCTCAAGACTCAGACCAATAATCTTCTGTAATGAAAAATCAATAAATGGGGCTACATTTATATATTATGGGCTCCTACCCTCTCTTACGTAACCTTATTTCTCCAAATATTGTGAAATTGTGGAATTCCCAAGCCAAAAAAAAATTACAAACAAAAAAAAACTACATTTCTTCAAATAAATGATTTAACTTCCAAAAAACAGTCACATTTTAAAACAAACAAAATTTAGTATAGATGAAATAGACGAATTTTTGAACCAAAAAAATGCAAAGCTTTTTTAGATGGGAAAATGAATCTCAAAAAAAAATTGCAACAAAATGGTTGATTCTAAAATTTAAGAAATGAATTTCCGAAGAAAATAATGAATCTACAATCATAAAAATGAATTCTGGAAAGAAGTAATCGAAGTTTCAACCAAATAGTTTAATTTTCAACAAGTTAATTTTATCCCAAATAAAAACAGAATTTTCCATAAACTACATAAGTTCTCAACCGAAAAGTTAGATTTTCCGTTGGAAAAATAAATTTTTCACCGAAATAAATTGATTTTCAACAGAATAACTAAATCTTCAATCAGAGGAATCAAGTTATAATCGGAATCATATGTTCGCATTCAAAAAATAATTTTTCGACACAACAGTAACAGATGCAATTCAAGAGATACATTTTTATTCAAATGATGAATCTGAAAACTGAAAAATAAATTTCTGAAGAAAGTAGTTCAAGTTTCAACCCATTCGATGATTTCTGAACAAAACAGTCGGATTTTTTAGCAAAAAGGACCCAATTTCAAAAAAAAGTTCAAATTATTCATAAAAAATTATCTTTACCTGTTTTTGAAATTTCACTTTCTTCTGAAATATTCGTCCTCTTAGATTAAAATCTTTTTTCACTGAGAACCAACTGCTTGATTTGGAAAATTAACGTATCATGTAAAAAATTCATTCCATGAAAAATAAAGGACCTAAAAGACAGGTCTAGTTCGTCAACCAGCTATTTTGGATGAAAAATCACGGGGGGGGGGGGGGGGATTTTGGGCATTTAAAAAAAATTTTTTTCCAAGACCCAAAAATTGTAAGTACAGTTTCTTGTAAAAGGGGAAATGTGAAACAATTTAACCTTATGATTTTTTTTAATAAGACCAAAATTGTCAAAGTTGTGGCATTTTTAAAATTCAAAAACATAAGAGAAAATGAGAATTTTCAGCCAAATAACGTAAGATTGAAAAGAAAGTCAAAGAGCAAAAATGTTTCTTCTTGGGAGCCTTACAAGATCGTGAATACGACTTTTTGAATTTTCTCAAAAAGTCGGAAATTCCATTTTTGATCGCACAAAAAATAATGAA
>WSXT02217158.1:0-17211 GCA_011762715.2 Neuroterus valhalla | reverse complement strand
TGACGAATAAATTCTTATCACGCGCCTTGCTTCGCACCTGATTGAAAATGTCCCAAAACGTTTATTTTATCTATATTATTTTCAACTAATATACATCAAGTGTAGGTATATTACATTGATTCTTATATCTCGATTCGGGACTGTTTGCTCAGACCATGCAAATCAAAGTATTCATTTTTATTTTTTTATCACTTCGATATTCGTAATAATATTAAGTTTGATAATAAACATTGATATCGAAAGGAATGTATTTTCAGTGCCATGTTTTCATAATTATTGAAATTTGTATATATATTTTTGAAATTGAAAATTTTTCTATTCAACATTTTTTTCGTACCTCATATAGTTTTCCTAAAAACTGTACTTTTTTATTTCAAATTTTATTTTCCACGATTGAAACAAAAACTATGCGTCTAATGAAATGATAGTTAAGATCATGTTTGCAGATCTTTTTGAGGTGAACAATTTTTTTCCTACCTCGAACAGCTTAGCCAGAAAATGGATTTTTTAATTCTCAATATTATTTTGGCTAATAAAAAGAACTACGCATACCCTCGAAAAACAGTGAATACGAAATTTTTAGATCTTCTTTCGACGAACAATATCTGTCAAATATTTTTTTTCCGTATCTCCCATGATGACCGTACGGAAACACCACGTGCTGTTAGCATGTTGGCGGTAGAGGCAAGGGATTATGGATTAATGGTACAAAAAATCATAATATACCAAATATACATATGAATAATCGTTTTTACTCTAGAAAATTGACGAGAATTTTCAAGCAAATAGTTGAATGTTTAAACTACAAAGATGCATTTTCAACTACTGGTCAAATTTTCAACATAACAATGAAAATTTTGACCAATGAAGGTGGCCTCAACAAAATAATGTTCTATTTTCAACCCTACATGTAAATTTTTGAACAAAATAAAAGTTTCTAACCAAAAATAGAACATCATAATATTCGAAAAATAGAAAAGTTGAATTTCTCAGTTTGAAAAATTCTTTTTATTGAAAAAACACGAATCTCCAGTCAGTTTAATTCAACGAAAAAAGAAAAGAATTTTATTCCTCCCGGCTCGAAAGTACGTGTTCATTAGCCGCATTTCAGACTGGAAACTGGGACTTTTGTGGACCGCATTCCTAGCCCTAAATGCGACTTCGCAACACGTAGTTTCGAGCCGGGAGGAAGAAAAATAGTAAAAAACTCAGGGCTAGAAATATTGCATATCCGTACGTGTGTGATAATAATGCCTCAGCTTCGCCTCGGCCTTGTATCGTGATGTACTATTTCAACATAATAGTTCAATCCTCAACCATATAGAATTATTAGAATTATAGAAATTACTTCATGCTCAAAAAGACAAACTTTGAATACAAGAGTATATTTTCGAGCTAAAATGTCGAATGTTCCAGGAAGCAGTTTGATTTTCAAACATGAAATGTTGTACTTTTAACGCTCAAATTCAATTTTCTGCCGAAAAAGACAAGTTTTCAATAAGAAAAATAAATTTTGTACGGAATGAAATATATTCAACTCAAAAATGATAAATTTTCGGATGAAAGAATAAGGTTCTACCTAGATAAACTACGAATATCCAACAAAATAGTTAAATCTTCAACCAAGAACGATGAATTTTCTGCCAAATAGTTGGATTTTCAAGAAAATCGTTGAGCTCTGGTGCCCGAGTTTTTGACCAAATAATATGATTTCGCCACAAAAATGTCAATTTTCCATCAAATAATTGAACATTTGAATAAATGTTCCAGTTTTTAACCAAATTGATAATATTTTAACGAAACTGCTGAATTCTCAACTAGAACGACAGATCTTCAATCATAAGAATAATTCAATTTTTACAAGTTAGTTCAACTTGAACCAATTAGTTGTTTTTACAATAAAAGAAGATAAGTTCTGGACGAACCATTGTTACTTCTAACCAAATAAATAGATCTTTTGACGGAAAGACGAATTATATACAAGGCAGTTGAATTTCCTTGAAAAATATGATTTTTTCACTTCAAAGATAATTCCCTACCAAACGATTAGACATTCAAATGAGTAAGTCAGTTTTCAAGTTAAACTTGAAACCAAGTAGTTATTTTTTCAATAAACAGAGATAAATTTTGAACGAACAAACATGGGTAACAACAAGGTTAATACTTTACCAAAAAGAAGAATTTTCTCAACGAAATTGTTAAAGTTGGAAGCTAAAAAGACAAATCGGTATCAGAAAAATGTTGAATTCTCTTCCCCACATGTTTATTTTTTAACACAAAAGTCAATTTCCTACCAAATACTTAAACATTCAAATGAATAGTTCAGTTTTTGACTCAATTGACCGATCCGTTCAATTTTCAACTAAAACGGCGAATCTTCGACCACAAAAAAATGTAATTTTTGCAAATTAGTTTTACTTGAACCCAAGTAGTTGTTTCTTCAACAAAGAAAGATAAATTCTCAAGAAACCATTGTTCCTATCAATCGAATAGTAAGTTTTTCAGACAGAAAAAATTATCTTTTACCTACAAGATTAACAATCTACCAAAGAAGAATTTTTTCTCAAAATTTTTCAATTTCGAAGCTACAAAAAATGAATTGTATATAAAATAATTGAATTTTTTACCCAAAAAATATGTTTTTCTTAGCTTGGAAGTTGATTTTTGATCTAATAATCCAAATGTTAAATAAATAGTTTCATTTCGAACCTAATTGTTCAATTCGTAAGAAAATAGTTGAATTTTCAACCTAAAATATAAATTTTCGAAAGAAAAAGTTACTTTCTATCCAAAAACATTATTTTTCAAGAACGAAGTTATTTTCTTTCAAGTATACTTGAATTTTTTACTGTAAAAAAAGTAAATTTTTTAACCAATAATGAAACGAATTTTTAACACAATAGGTATTTGAACTTTCAACCAGAAAAAATATGCCAATATAAACAGTCAAAATTTTATTTTTGGGTTCTATTAATTCAGTCCGCATTTAAGCAAGAAAGAAAAACAAGAAAAAGAGTGAAGTTTTCTGAAGACATGTGAAAAAACAAGAATTATGCTTGAAGAGCCAATAAACTGTCACCTTTCTATAAAGATAAATTGTTGAGATATCTCATTTATACAATAAAAGGTACGAGCAGAACGTGTGTGCGTTTAGTTTGACAGGAGTATTTATTCACCTTGTGAAACTAAATCACCCTAATATGACACTAAAGAGTATATTATAATTTGTTTTTTCAGATACTGATACTCACTTTTGCATATTATCATGCTTGGAGATGGAGTGTCAAAATTAATAACAAAATTGGTTTCGGAAACAGAAATGAAATTCTAAACAGCTGCACATGCATGTTGTTAACGGGCATTATTTCATTCATCATCGAGCTGCCCATAGAAGCTTATGGCACTTTTGTTGTAGAACAAAAGCATGGTTTCAATAAGCAGGTAAGATCTTAAATATAGAATATGAATCATTAAGCCCCTCTCCTTTTTCTAATTTGTAACGGCAATACCAAGGGGGAGAAAAGACGTGTGATGAGGTTTACTGGTATGTAAAAGTATATGTAAGGTATATGTAAAAGAAAAGTACTTAAGGGTGAATGTGAGTGAGATCGAAATGATGTGTTTCAGAAATAGAAGATAAAGGGTAGAGTATGAAAGGAAAATAAGTAACGATGTTGTGGAGTCGGGGAAGGAGTTCTCCTACCTAGGTTTCTGGTTCGAAGCAGGAGGTGGAAACGAGCTGTAGGTGAAAAAGAGAATGGAATGATCGAGTAAAGTAATGGGAGAAGGGTGAGGAATAGGGAGGAGAAGGTTCAAGGACCACAGGATGATAAGGGTGTGGATATTCGACGTGATAGTATGGTCAGTTTTAAGTTATGGAGTAGAGATCTGGGGATGAAAGGAATATAAGAGTGTGGGAGGTCTGCATGGGATATTTGTGAAATGGGTCATGGAGTTGAGCTAGAGTTGCCTAGGCTGTATGTTGAGGAAGGGAATAGGACGAGAGAAAATAATGATTAGCAACTGAAAGATTGTGGGATTCTGAAGAAAAACTGACACGGGGGGAAGGGAGCAAGACCGCACATGCGTGTGTCCGGTAGATTATGGGCAAAGAGGAAGGGTGTAATATGGAACGTTAGAAGTGGGAAGAAGTGAGATACGAAAGAGGGTTTGATAGTGGGATGGAGGAAAGGGATAGAGAATGGCAGGGAATAGGGAAAGAGGGAACAGCAAGGCAAAGGGAGGATGGATGGGAAAAATCTGAGTCGAAAGATAATAGCTAATACAGGATGGTAAGGAATGAGGGGGGAGCCGTAATATCTGAAAAAGATTAAGAAGATCAAGTGAAATAGAATCGTTGGATTGATCACGGGAGAGGGGGTGAGCATGTAGGTATTCGATGAAAGAAGAGAAAAATCTGTTAGCTTGTTTAGCCTCTCGGTACAGTAGGGGAACTGTTTTCCAGGAAACACGCTACCCTCACTAACGTTTTTCGCTGCTCTCGAGATTCTTGCTCGCTCTGCCTCTGAATAAGGCGCTTCCCAAATGAAAACGCGGCATAGGAGGTGGTGTATGTATCTTGTATTAGAATTATGATTGTACCAACTAACATGTATGATGAGGGTGGTGATTCGGCGGACGATTTCAAATTCCTGGTCATTTCCCGATTTTTTCCGCTCAAGTCCGGGAAGAACTTGGGGATTCTGTCAAAATCCCAACCTTCTTTTTTTATTCATGACGTTCATTCTAAACATCCTTTAAGACAACAGATCAAACAATGCAAAATGAATCAATTTTGAAAAAAATACTCAAATTTTCTACAACAAAAAATTATTTTTTTTACATAAATTGGAACAGTCAAACTTTCAATCAAAAAAACCAATTCATGATAACAAAAAAAACAACGGATTTCCAACGAAATAGTTCATTTTTTAATGAAGAATATGAATTTTCAAATAAAAAGATACATTTTTGACTGAAGCACTTCAATTTTCAACCATGGAGGTGAATATTCAATCGAGAAGATAAATTTTCAAATAGAAAAATAATTTTTTAAGACTAAATACAATGTTTCAACAACATAGTCGAATTTCGAACCCAAAACATAATCATTTTCCACCAAAAATGAAACAGTAATATTTTTCGTTTAAAAAACCAAGCAAAAGTGTTTTATGCTAAAAACAAGAATTTTTAACTGGAAGAGTTGAGTTTTCAAACAGATAAATTAACTTTTACTGAAAAAGATTATTGAACGAAAATTTAAGTAATCAAATTTCAAATCGAAAAAGGGATGTTTAGGTAAACAAATGAATTTGTTACTAAAAGTATGGAATTTTCAAATGGAATAAGTTAAATTTTCAGTTAAAAAGGATTACTTATAAAAAAAACTAACCTTCAACAAACGAAAAAAAACTAACTTTCAAAGAAATTATTTTACTTTTACACAAAATGATGAAGAATCAAATGAAACTGTAGATGCTACACTGAAGTAGTTGAATTTTAATCCAGAAATACAAATTTTTACCTGTAATGATGAACATTTAACTAGAATAGTTCGGTTTTTTTACAAAAAATTAATTCTCATGCAACAAAAAAAATTACAACAAAATGGTTGCGATTTAATCTATAAAAGTAAAAATTTTTAAACAAAAAAGGAAAAGTGACATTTCTGTCGATCAAAATGAAAAATGTTCGAATTTAGAACTTGAATTGTTAACGGCAAAAAAGGACAAAATGTGTGAAGTTTCAACGAAATAATTGAATTTTCGATTCAAACATACAAATTTTTTCGTAATTGTCGAATTTTGAACTAGAAAAGATCAATTTTCCATTAAAAATGAAACAGTTAAATTTCCAGTAGAATAAATGGATTTTCGACCAAACTTATGAATTTCCAGGTATAATGATGAATGTTCAACGGGAACAGATGTATTTTAAGCAAAAAGATACATTTTTGAAAAAAAATCTCATGGAGCAACAAATTCGCAAAACGTTTTTCTTATAGTGGAGAAAAATAAAACTTTTTCCTCTCAGGACGTAAAGATATATTTGAATATTTTGAGAATCAGAATAAAGGAAGTTTACATTGTTTAAATCAAATGATAAGATCTATTTTTGAATAATAAAAAGAAAGCAGTCTTTTCTCGTATGTTTTCGGTAGAATTTTTCATAGATTTTTCAACTAGAAAAACAATGTGAAACCGATTATTTGTTCATATATGTCTTTTTTACTTGGTTAAAGCCACTCCGAATGCCGTTTGACGCCAAGAAATCATTTTTACCGAGAGAGCCCTATTGAGAGGCAATGATTTCAAATCTTCTTCACTGAACGTGAAGGCTAGAGAGAGAGGGGGTAGCGCTCGAGCGTGCTTGAGGGGAAGGCGCCTTATTGAGAAGCTGTACTGTATAGGTCTGAGCCAAAATCATGGTTGCATGTATTAGAAAGGTCTACATGTGACAAAAGAGGAGGGGAGAGAATGGAAGAGAGAATCGAGCGGATTTTGAATGAGAATGGTCAGGGTAAAGGACGGATGAAGAAGATGGAAGAGTTGAGGGAGAGAGCTAACCGCACAGGTTGGAAAAAAAATCGAAACCGTCAAAAAATGACTCCTAAAGAAGGAAAATACAGAATTAGTGTTGCGGAATTGAACGAAAATCTGTAGAGTAATAGTGGTAATAAGAAACAGAAGTCTAAGGCAAATTCGAAAGCGTCTAGGAATAAGCGTAGTAATCAAGAAGATTCGTAAGAAATAGTGGGTTAGATTGGGGACTCTAGAAAATAAAAAAAGTATATGTATATATATAATATGTAATGGTTATGTAAGGACTCCTAAATCTGTAAAAGGAAGGGAGTATGAACAGAGAAGTCCCTCTTTTATTTTTGTTCTTGACAATTGATTAATTTTCCAGACTCCTGCGTTCTTCATCAAAGACAAACTAAAGCAGATCGGTGTAATGCAACTAATTTCATTACCAATCATGAGCGGTATAATATGGATAATTAAAAATGGCGGAGACCATTTCGTCTGGTATTTATGGATCTTTACAGTTGTGATGATCTTCGTCATGATGCTTGTCTACCCAGAGTTTATAGCACCCCTTTTCGATAAATACTCTCCTCTTCCTGAAGGAGAACTGAGGGAAAAAATTGAAGCACTCGCAGCTTCTCTCAAGTTCCCATTGTCCAAGTTGTATATTGTTGAAGGCTCAAAACGATCATCGCACAGCAATGCCTACATGTATGGATTTCATAAAAACAAACGGATTGTTTTGTTTGATACTCTTGTAAAGGAATATTATAAACCAAGTGAAGATGATCCTATTAAGGATCAAGGATGCGAAAATGACGAGGTCGTTGCTGTTTTAGCGCATGAACTTGGTCACTGGAAGTACAACCATGTTTGGAAACAACTTCTTTTCGCTCAGGTATACAATTCAATCTTTTCCCCCATTTTTAAACTTCGAAATGCTGTATGGAACTAAGAAAAGTATCAACAAGTATATTTCTGAAGAAGAAGGTATCCTTAAGATTAGAAGAAGTATTCGAAAAGTAGTCTTTCCAAATCAGTCAGAGAATTGTTTTTTATATAAAAAAGTAGCGTCAAAAGTACGTTTGACTGGAACAAAATATACTTATAAGAGAAATTTATTTCATACTTTCTTATTGTATATAAATAATTACTACGCCAAAGACTGCATCTCACGAAGAAATTACAAAGGTTGGGATTTTTCTTAAATCTCCTAAATTCCTTACTAAGATTCCATTGGATGACTTTTTATTTACCAGAACATCATTCAACAGCAAACAAATATTTTATGGATTGGAATGGTTATTCATCAAATTCTCTCGTAAAGTTCTGTGATTTTGACATTTTTGTACCAGGAGAGACAAATTTTCAACAAAACACATGCCGTTAACTTTTCAATCCAAGAGATTAATTTTCTACCAAAAATACAAATTTTGAAAGGAATACGTAACTGTGCTACAAAATGGTTCAATTTTCAATAGAAAAAGATCAAATTTGGACCAAGGGAGATAAATTTTCAACAATACAGTTGAACTTCCATTAGGTAGCTGAATCCTTAACTAAAGCAAATTAATTTGTATTCATGAAGTGCGCCCAAAAAGGTGAATTTCTTAACAAAAAGGATGAGTTTTCATAAAAATTGGAGATTTTTGAACGAAGTGATTGAATTCGCAACAAGGACCCGTTTTCGGGAAAATCGGCTTTTGAGATTTTTCATTTAAGGAATTGAAATATTTATTTATTGCAGTCCTATGTGAAATTATGTGAATATGATATTTTTAACATTAGTTTTTGATATAGAATTCTCTTTTTCTTGAAATTTGAACATTTGAATTTTCAATCTACAATTTTCTCTTATTTTTAACTGCTGGAAAATCGGCTGTTAAAATTAAATTTTGAATTTCCAACAATTTTACGTGAATATCCCAATCCTCAAAGAAAATTTGAGAAAACTGAACTTTTTAATATCAGGTAGCTACTGATGAATCATAGTTGAAGAATGATGTTTCGGCAAATTGATTGTCGTCCAATAAAATTTCAGTTGGGACTTAATGTCAGAAAAAAAGCCCAACTCTAAACATCTCATTGTGAAGAGAAAATCTAGAATCAGCGCTTAAAGCTTTTTTTTTTTTTTAAAAAGAGTCTCACACATTGAAAAAGTAGCAATAAAGTACACTCACCTAGAAAATTATAAAAAATGGGGCCAAGATAGAACCTTCCCTATTGTTTTATTTTAAATTTCAAGAAGCCTCTGGAATAGCACAATGGAAAATGAGAATGATAATGACACTGTCTTATTTTGTTCATGAAGTTTCGATTCATCTATCAATAATCATGAAAAACCTCTGTCATTAGACACCAAAAGACTCGCCACTTTTTAGTTTACATCAGACTTAAAAAAATTCTTCGAAAATTTTGAAGACTTAAGAAGGTTTGAAAAACTAAAAAATCCCACATAGATTACAAAGGTTTTGAAGATCTCGAAATATTTTTTTAATTTTCGAAAATTTTACAGAGATTGCAAAGGTTTCAGAATTTTATAAGTATATCAAAGGTTTCAAAAATTTCACAAAGATTCCACGAATATTTCGAGGATTTCAAAGGGGTTTTCAAAGATTCCGAAAAATCACAAAAATTCTTAAGAGATTTCTCAAAAATTTCAATAATCCACGAAAATGTTCCAAAGATTTCACAAAGATTACAATAAGTTTAAAGATATCTGAATATCACAAAGATTTCAAAGATCACAAAATAATTCGAATATTTGATAAGGTTTCCAAATATTTCGCAAAGATTTTATTTATTTAATCAAGTTTCTAAATATTTTGCGAAGATTTCAAGAGAATCCATTAATATTTCATAAATGTTTTAATGTTTTTATAAATAATTTTAGAATTTCATGAAGATTTCAAACGTTTTAATATATATTACAAAGGTTTTGAATAATTTAGAGTAAATCACAATTATTTGTAGCGAATCCGAAAATATTTTACAAAGATACGATAGATTTCCCATAGATTTTGATCAGAAAAATCAATGTAGACTTCAGAAAAACTAAGCAAGTGAGCATTTTTGTATTTCTTTTTTTTCTGGTTGGAGGACTCAAACCTTATTGAAACAAAATTTTGTACGCATGTCTACTTCGATCAGTTTTATTTTTTGCTGTTTTTTTATTTTTATCTCTTTTTGAGAACAGAGACCTTATTGAAACAAAATTTATTACTGACCCCTATTTTGATAAACTTATTCATTAATTCATTTTTTCTTTTGCGAGGATCTAAATCTTATTGAGAGAAATTCTGTTAAAGATCTTCATGTTGATGAGCTTAGATATCTTCTATTTATTTATTTCTATTTGAAAGACCTAACACTTATTGAGATGAAAATTTCTTACAGGTCTCAATTTTGCTAAACTTCTATTCGTTTGGTATGCTTCTGCATTATCGTCCGATGTACGTCGCCTTCGGATTCAACTATTCTCAACCAATTCTGATCGGACTTATAATCGTGTTAATGCATATTTTGATTCCAATAAATGAGGTAGGATTAACGTTCTTTTTTGCCAAAATATAAATTTTTGCGAAGGAACAAAAATTAAACCTTCACATTTTTTGCAGCTCATTGGTTTCCTTCAAACAGTTATCTCGCGAAGATTCGAGTTTCAGGCCGACAATTTCGCCAAAAGTTTGGGCTATGCAGACTCGATTAAAAAGGCGTTGGTTAAATTACAAAAAGACAATTTGAGCTTTCCCGTTTTCGACAAATTGTATTCAGGATATCATCACAGCCATCCACCTCTACTCGAAAGACTAGAAGCTTTAAGCAAAGAAGAAGGAGAAGAAGAAGTAAAAGAAGAAAGAGTAGGAAAAGAAGAAAAAGAAGACTAAGTCAGTACTTATAAGTGTGTTTCTACCATAGAAGTGTATGTTTGTGACTTTCCTTTTGCTGGAACTCTGTTTACTCAATAAGTAAGAACACTGATTATTTTGACGAAAGTCCATTTATAGTCGGGCTGAATCAAATTTAATTGGAAGTTGCTTGCATATAAGATTTTCTCGTGATTGTGCCTTTTTTAAAATAAGTAATTTCTTTAGTTTGGGAATAATAAGATGTAAAATGAAATTGGATTGAAATTGAAAAGAAACTTAAAGTGACATTTACCATCATCTTTTATGCAAAATTTGCATCTTATTTTGGGAGAATAAAAACGGACATTTTTTTAATAAGGGCTCAGATTATTTAAAATTTGCTTAGAAAATTCATGGAGTGATGGGGAATCATGATAAAACTGTAAATTCCACCTTCTAATTAAATTTCGTTTAGCCCCACAGTGCATCACCCAATTTACTTTGTACAAATTTCATTTTACATGAGATTAAATGAGAATTTATTTCTAAGTGTATACTGTATAAAATGGCTTTTATTTTTGAATTTCATTATTTAAAGTTTTTGCTATCGCTTGAACCCAAGCAAATACGCCATATGCTCCAGCATCCATTTTTTTCAAAAACTCCTCTTGTTTTACATAACTTGCGCGGCCAGCTCTGAAAAAATTCTATTTTTAAATTCTTACAAGGCACTTTTAATCGTGCAGGCTGTTAAATGAACATATTTTCTTACTTAGGCACCAGGTTTATCGTTGCTTCACAACCATTTTGAACAGCTTTTGCTACTTTTTCAAGTACTTCGGGATAGTGCGACTGAGATAAATTTTTTTCCAGCTCTTTACATCCTGGATCCATAGCATCGAGCTAAATTTTTCAATAAGGCAGTGAAATAAACATCTTTTGAAATTGTAAACTCACAATTGGAACATTTGTCTATACTCTCTCCCCGTTAAGGGTTTGAGAGTCTGCATAAGAATTCTCCCTATTCCTTTACACACGTCACCACTAACTTAGGGTTGAGGGAGACCTACAGTTTAAGGTGGGTTCCGAACCACCAAGAGCAACAGCTAATTAATACTTAGAGAACTGAAAGAACTCTAGAGGTACCGGGCTCACGACTCACCGTGGCCCGCCGAAGCTCTTCCAGGGTGCGAGGAGCGAATCGAACCCACAACATAATTTCCTCCGACATAATTTATTTAACTACTGAAATCTCTTATGACTTACGAACCATTGTTTTGTCTCCTAATTGGGCTTTACTGTGTCTCATCACGCCATCGATTGCATTCCTCCATGCATTATGCCACAAAGCTAGCCAGTCATTTTTCTTTCCATTCACGAATTCATTTGCCACTAGTGTGAAAATCAGGCCGTATAAAGCACCTGAAGTACCTCCCATTTTTTCTTCTGCGATATGCGAAAGTTCCGTAAAAACTGACGAGGGGTGAGACATTATCAAACTATCGATAGATGATAGTATGCCTAAAATATTGAAAATTTTTATACCATGTTCTAAGTTTTGTATTACCCTACTGAGAAATCCGGCGTCGGATCCTAATAGGATCCGACGCCAAACCGACTTCGGAATCGGGAACCGAATCCGGCTCCGGATCCTTGCAGTGTCCTAATAGGATTTTTTTTCCAATAAATATTATATAAAGCGTCATGATTACAGCATATGCTTAGAGTTACGAAATTTAAAAGAGGCTAATATCATGTGCATTGAGAATAATAATCAGTACATACATCTAACTGCCCAAACTCTTCAATAAGGCCTATATTTAATTACTGCCGTCTTGAACCATTAGTCCTGGGTCCTGATACACACACAGTGCGCGCGCGCGTGTGTGTATGTGCGTCAGGAATTATGGGTGAGGATGGCGGTATTTATAAATAGGTTTTATTCTAGAGTGTAGACAGTGAGATATATCATTTTCAATCATATATAATGTTTACCTCTGTCCAATTTCGTTACTCTAAGAACATCCCGAAGTTATGTTGCTTTATTATGATTTTTTTTTCAATGAATGTTATAACATTTATCGAAAAAAGAACCTGCCTGCTGCGCGGGCACATTCTTTTCGCGCGCTTCGCTAGCGAGTTTGAGCGCGCCTGAGGCGCGCGTCTGTTGGATCTCGCGTTTCGCGCTCGAAGATAAACTTACCTCACGCTCCGCGCTCGTTTATGAATTCATCTCGCGCTACACGCTCGGTCTTCGTACTTCTCTACATTTACATACAAAGCTTCTGAAACTCGATAGCGAAATGTCGACTGCTTTATTGGATGATTGTGGATTCTCTTTTGTTAAAGCTTCTCCGGCTCTAACGAATACATTCTCATCTCGTGTCTCGATTGAAACAAAAACTATGCGCCCAATCGGAAAAATTATAACAAATTCATAGATCTTTTTCGGGAACTTGTGTCTATTTGTTTTTTCCTAAGCTTGTGAAAATCGTCCGAAAGTTAAATTTTGTTGTCTTTTTAATATGGCATCTTCTCAATAAAGCAAGAACTGCTTGTCCTATCAAAAAGTAAATTTTACCAAATTTGTAGATCTTTTTTTAGTGCACAATTTTTGTTCATTTTCATTTTCCCGTACCTTGCACAGTTTAACCAAAAAAAAACTTCCTATTTTCCATCATTTTTCGTGCGACCAAAATTTGATTTTTTGAGAAAATTCAAAAAGTTGTGGAGACCATCTTGTAGGGCTCCCAAAAATAAACATTTTCTCTTCTATATCTTTTTTCCATATCTTCCGTTGTTTGGCTAAAAGTCCTTATTTTGAATTTTCTCATTTTTGAATTTTCTTCCAAAATAGCTGGCTAAAGAACTTGACTTTCAGTTTCTGACACTGAAAGAGTGTACCAAAGGCCAATAAAATCGATTAGTTTTCTTGAAAGTTATCGTGCTTACATACATACATACATACATACATACATACATACATACAGACACATTCGTCAAAACCTGTTCTTCGGGTTCAGGGGGTCTCAAAACGTGGACACAACGTGAAAATCCATTGAGGATACTGCTAAGATCCTTCGTCGGATCTGGTCCCAGTTCCGAAGTCGGTTCCGACTATGGTTCAGGAGTAGGTTCCGATTGTGGTTTCGACGTCATATCCTACGGGGATCCGACGTCGGATACTAATTGGATACGCCACCGGATTTTTCAGTAGGGTAAGATCTGTTCTAATTAATGTAAGATTACTATCAGCGAGTTGTTTCAGCGTTGTTCCACAGTCTCCATCTCCGCAACCACGATCAAGATCATTTATAAAGTTCTCTTCTTCAATTATTGATTGACTAGCTTTCCGCAGGCATTCTTTGAACAAATTCTCTTGACTCTTGCTGAACTGTTTACCCATTTTTGGAATTTCCACTTTTCCCTCATCTTGAAATGGAAGTCTGGAAAACTGAGGTGGTATAGAATACGTTTTTCCTGGCCATTGAGGAGCATCAGTGGGATCATCTAGGCAGCTAATTATTATATTTTTTTCACTTTCAGGTAACTTGAGGATTGATATGTGAACACCGACACTGTCCAAAGATGACATAAATATGCCTCCATAAACGCGCAAGGGATGTATTCCAATATTCTCTGGAAAAATAGAAATAAAATGAATAATGAGTTACATTTTATTTTAAGAAATAGTGAAAAATAATTCAAAGACACTCAGGATTCTTGGTAGAGATTGCCCTGATAACCGATTTCGCTTTGATAGCTTTGAGTATCGTCTTGCCAAGACACTTAGCAAGAGGATGAAGGAGGCCAAGAAGAAATCATCAGTGAAGGACACGCCCAAAAAAGAGACTTAGATGATGAACCAAGCCAATGCAACTTTCGAACCGGTCTTCCGGAAACGGAAAGCCTGCCGAGAGGCCCCAGGAGACTAAGATGTCAAAAAGTGGCTCAGACCCTGGATCGATGAAGCAGGGTTCGAATGCAACAAAATCCACATGATGGAGACAAAGCAGATCTCATAAAACCGGCTTGGGGGAGTCAGTTACGCTGAGATTCTCAAGAAATTGGATAAAAAAGGAAAACCTGTCGAATATGGAGTGGAAATAAAGAAAGCCAGGGAGGCCAGAATTGGAGAGCTCTTAATGGGAGTAGGGAAGACGCCAGGGAGAGAGACAAAATCTCGGCTGCTGTCTACCTCGTCCCCAAGACCAAGATTTTGGATGTCAACCCGACTTCCGAGATGGAGGAAGTAGAGAAAGATCTGGAGAGGTTTCTTCGATTGCCGCCGTTCAATGCGAGAGTGTTCATGATTCGGAAGTACTTCAGGGGAATCAAAAGGGCCCTCGTTACGTTATATGAAAAGCTAGTGTGAAAATTTCTGCGGGACGCCAACATAAAAATCAGCTGGGTCTCCTGCAGAGTCCGGAAAAATAGGGAAACGACGCGATGTTTTCGCTGCTGAGACTGCGGCCACCTAACAGCGAATTGCACTGGTCCAGACAGGACAACGAGTTGTTGGAGATGTGGCGTCGCATCGGGGACAGCCTTGAAAAGAAAGCTTCAAGAAACCATATCGAGAGCCTGGCTGCATCAGAAGACGGAAGAAGGATAGCAGATAGCAAAATGTCTCAACATTTGGAGGATTTGTAGGAGCACCTATGCCAGGGGTGTCCAACGCAAGGTTGGCGCGCTTCTCCTTCCTTGCCCTTCTCCGAGCGCCTCATCGAGAATTCTCTCCTCGTTCCACCACGCGGTTCGTCTGACTATGCCTGACTACGCCTACTTGCGTGCACTGTTCACACAGCCCGGCCACTCAGGACCCCTTTCCACATCGCGATCACCGCATGAACGCATCCAAGGTGGTAAGAGAGGGGATTGACAAGTGACAGTTATTTACACCGTTGCTCACGCGCTGGACACCTCTGACTTATGCCTACATGTTGTCAGGGGCAGATTAGGAGACAGAAGCCAGCAAAGGTCCCAGAAGACTGAGAAAACGTCACGAACTGGAGTTATGAGAAATTCTTTTCGGCGGGATCTCTATCAAGAAGTAAAGGATAGTGGTTTTCAGTGAGTAGAAATTCCACACGATAGGGGAGTGCGGATCCTTCCGAGTATCTTTGAAAGATTTTCCATCATTCCTCAAATGGGCACGTTCTGAGCTATACTTACGCAGTTGCTGTACCACCTCCTTTATAACAATCCCATTTTCGAGTTGACTAAGACCTCCAAAATTATTCACTATTAATGCCACGGAATCATCAGGAACAAGCGACAAAGCTCCAGCAAGTTTTTTTAATATCTCGGAAACAACTTTAGATGCACTCTCTAACTTCTTTCTTTCACATCCAGCTTCTCCATGAACTCCTAATCCAAATTCTATTTCATCGGCTGGAATCTCAAACATCAGTCCTTGGCCTTGGGATTTTTAATAATTCCGTTTAGATTTTAGTTCTTACAAGCAGATTAATCATAAATAAAATATACGAACCTGGAAGAGTGCAAGCTGTTAAAGCAGCACCATATGTCGCCATATTTTGTGCAACAATTTTTGCATATTTTGTAACATAATCGAGATTATGACCTCTTTTGGCAAGTGCGCCAGCAGTTTTCATAACAAAAAGAATGCCACAAAGTCCACGTGGTCCTGCTCGACCTTGTTCACTTTTGGGTATACTACAATCTTCTGCCACTATTACTTCATTTATCTAAATTTTATGTTGTTTTTTTCATTCAATTGGATCTTATTCCCTATCTTGTCCAGACATAAATGTGGAATAACGTAAATAGTTTCTTACCTCTAAGCCTAGGAGTTTAGCTTTTTCAATTGCCAATCCAAAATTTAAACAATCTCCGGTGTAATTAGGTATGACAACTAAAGTTCCCGCTAAAGAAAAGAATTCATCCAGTTGAATGTTGTTTGCCACTCTTTTTACACGGTGGTGAGTTGACCCAAAAACACCAGGAATTGACGTGGAATTGAATTTTAAAACCCGTATTTTTTCTCGGTAAAAGGTTGACCCTACATTATTTCTATCATCTATTGAATGACACCTTTTCCCTTAGTTTATAGTAATGGACATAAGTCGCTTAGAAAAAGTCCAGAAAAAATTATGAATATTATTTGTGGAATTGGATTTTATGGAGTCTCATGAATCGCCACCCCTAATTAGAAAACTAGCATAAACTTTGTTTCTAATTTTGAATTAATTTTTTTTGAGTCAACTCCATTGAAACAAAATGGTAATTTGACCTTTATTATTCATTGACACACACTTTAGGGCATGTAGAATGTGACTAGGAGGTGGTGAAGCAAATATCGACCCAGCAATCGCTGCATTCAACATGCCAGAACCGACAAATCCTAAAAAAAAGTTCAATACTGTAGTTGTCCGTTAACATAATATTTGATTGTTTGAGTATATAAAGATTAAATTTCACCTGCTGCGAAAGGCTCATGCCCGCTGCCTCCACCACAAACAATTGTCACATTTTCACTAGCTTCCCTCCACTAAAAAAAATATTGCCTGTAAATTGAGTACTCACCTATTTATTTTAATTTGATTTGTTCACATATATTTAGATTTATTTGAATTAATTTGGATTTTTTTGGATTTATTCTGATTTATTTTATCCACCCGAATTATGTTAAATTTTTATTTCTCTGTCCACACTTCTTTCTCAATAGTTCTCTCTTATTGTTACCTAACTCCATCCTCATCATACTTTTTAGGTACACTCCTATTGGACTATACCACATCTACTTCTACCATCTATAATAGTTCTTTCAAGTCCATAATTTACTATCCGTACCCCCCCCCCCCCCCACCCAT
>WSXT02217147.1:0-17213 GCA_011762715.2 Neuroterus valhalla | reverse complement strand
AACAATATTTGAATAATCAATTATTTAAATATTGATGAGACCAGTAAACAGAAAAAATTAACATCATAATATTATTTCCTCCAAAAACTCTGTGATTCAAATCAGAAATATAATTTTTTTTCGAAAATTTCTTGTTTTACATACGAATCACAACCCTTCACATAAATTTCCCACTTCAAGTAAAAATTATAATTCTTTTTGAAAATTCACACCTCCAAGTCAAAATTGTACATTTTTTTCTGGAAAATTCTCTCTTCCAAATCAGGTAGACACCCTCTTCATATAAAAAAAGCAGCCAAATCAGTACAAAACTACTATCTATAAAATTCTCTTCAACAAAATAGTTAAAAATGTATTTAAATAATGTAAAAATCATAATATGGTTAGTAATAAGCTCGTTGCATGCTAGATTTACGGAAAAAGCGAAAAGGAAGAAAGAGAAACACGCCAAGATGTTTAAAATTGACTTGAACTATTTAATTATTTAGAATAATTCTATTAGTTTAATTAATGAATTTTGGATTTTGACTAGTTGGAAACTCGCTCACAGTTGTCTTTCAGTTGAAGGGTGGCACAGAAAAACGAATCAACTCACATTTTGTCGATAATTATATTACTACCTGATGGGTAGAAAATTTATTTTCTCATAACTCGTAATTTTTATATGCCTAAAAGTCCCCCAAAAAAATGCAGGGCAAAAGCGTTTTTGACAATTTAAACAAAAAGAGTGTCGCAATCCTCAAGTTCTAGAGACTTCTAATTTGGAATACAAATTTTCCGTCGTCCACCCCCTCCATTCTCTCAGAAGGGGTTGATTTTTTCCAATCGAAGTTTTTCCCCTTCAATTAAACAACTAATGATCTAGAGAAAAATTCACGAATGTCAACCATACTTAAAATTAGCATTTTTGAGGATCTCTTTTGTTACTCCTGAAAATCGGAGCCAAACGTAAGTTCATTTGTTTTGATGTGCTTCCCTCTAGTTTTTCTTTGGACTAGATTCTAGAAGTAATTGTGTAAAATTATTTTTCTGGTTCCTGTTTCACTTTGGAAAATCTTGGCTGCTTTCTCTTCGGTGGAAGCAAATTTGAACCATCGAATTCTACCTTTCGGGATGCGCAGGGACTTTGGGGAAGGCTTCTGGATGCCAAACCAGATCCGCCAGTCGGAGGGGCCAAACAACTTGTACTTCCGGCCCTCTTCAGGCCCAAAAGTGTGTTAGCTAAGCTGGCCTTCATGGCCATCATACCTGCGCCCTAATTAAGTCATCAGTTATTTTTTTTTATTAATTTGTTAATTAGTCAATCAATGCAGAGTACTATTTTTCCAAGGGGATCAAACCATTCATTTACAGCGGTCTTTAAAAATTAATAACAATCAGGGCTGGCTGAAAAAAAGGCAAATGTAAACTTTAAAAATTGTTTCAAAATGTCCTAGAGCCCGGGAGCGATTACGTAACTAACACACTTCCCACTTTACTGGAAAACAATTGGAGGAAACTGATATTTATGCTTGTTGAAATTTGACCTACTTTGTTGGAAAGCCGTTTTTTTGTGAATATAATTTGTTTATAAATTTTACAAATGTTGACTGTTTACAATATATTTTGTTTTACAGTTTAAATAAAAACTGGAAAATTTACGCAATCGACCCCCAGAATTCATATTAATTATGGAATAATCTGAATTAATTTTTATTAACAAATTTCAAAGTTGGTGGTCCTACGATTCAAAACTTTTTCCTCTCAGCAAATTATATCAACCTGAAAGGAAAAATAATTGCGAATAAATAGATCATTTTTCAATAAAACAGTTGCATTCTCAACCAAAAAAGGATGAATTTCCAGACATTGTAGAATTTTTAGGCCAAAAGAAACCATTTCAGACAAAAAGGTTGATTTCAAGCAAATGGTTGAATTGCCTATCAAAATATTTTTTTTTATCTAAGAAGATGAATGTTCAACCACAAAGGTTAAAATTGCTCAACCTCAACCAAAACATAATAATTTCCAACCAAACAATCGCATTTTCAACTAAAAAAGATGTGCTTAATAAATTAATAAATCCAGATCAGTTGAAGTCATCCAATAAAGAAGAACTCCTAAGAAAGTATTTTATTCCTAAAAAAAAGGTAAATATTAAATAAAGAGAATGGTTGAAAAAAAAAATTTTTTTTAAACTGTAGCAACTTTTAACTAAGTATTTGAATTTGCTATAAAAAAAATGAATTTTTACTGAAAACACGATTCTTTAATGGAATCTTTGAAAATTTTGGTTGCAAATTTACCTAAGCTGTTTAAAAGTTGACATTTTTTTTGAAAATTCACTTTTTTTATAAAGATTTATCATCTTAGTTAGTTGAAAATGTATCTCTTTGATTAGAAATTTATCTTTTTTGTATCAAAGCTGAACTCTTCTTCTGATTTGTTTTTTTTTGGAAATTTGGACTATTTCGTGCAAAATTTGTGGGTTTCCTTCAAAGTTGATTGTTCAAACTAAAAATGTACCTGCTTTGGTTAAAGATGGATTATGTTACTAAAAATCAATCTGCTTATCTAAAATACAACTATTTTTTGTTTTGAGTAATTATATTGCCAAAAATTATACAGTTTTGTTAACAATACATATTTTTGAGTTTAAACTTTGAACCTTGACTATTTTAGTAAAAATTAAAATATTGGATCGAAAGTTAAAAAATTCGGGTAAAATTTTCATCTTTTTGGCTTGGAAATTCCATAATTTTCAGAAATGTTATGTTTTCCGGTTAAAAATGCAACTACTGCTGGGTTCAAAGATGACCTACTTTGTTGAAAATTTGTCTTATTCGTTTGCAAATTCATTTTCTGTGTTAAAAATTTAATTTATTTTGTTAAAAATTTACTTTTGTAGAAAATCCACTTATATGGATAAAAATTTATCGGTTTTCGTAGAAAATTCAACTTAATCAGTACAGAAATAAGATACGAAAATTGTTTCATGAACGAATTTCCCAAAAGAATACATGAATTTTCAAGAAAAAAAAGATGAATATTCAACCAAAAATAGTGAGTTGAATTCCCAGGTAGAAAAATAGAATTCTCAAAAAAAAAAAACAAATTTGCAACACGAAAATGCATCTGTTTAATTGAAAGTTGACCTGCTATGTCACAATTCTTTTTTTGTTAGTAATATTTGCTAGAAGAAAAACATTTTAAATCGTAGGACTATACCAACTTGGAAATCTGTTAACAAAAATAAATTCAGATTGTTCCACGTGCAATAACGAAGAAATTGAAAAATCGTCACAAGGAATTTTCTTTGGAATTAGGTTGAGAGAATTAAAAGAAAAATCGAGATCGATTAAGAATTCTGGGCTCTAGGCTCTTTCGGAACTTAAATAAATGCGTATTCGAATGAAGAGAAATTAAAGAGAACAAGTGTAGTTGCATTTGGTGTTTATGTTTTTTGACTAAACAATGAGTTTTTAGATCCTTAAAGTATTCTAGATTTGATCCAGGAAAGTATAGAAGCCTAGAGGCGCAATTTGAATGAAGCCAGCCCTGATTACAATACAATGAAATTGTTGTTTCAAAAAATTGTATCCCCTTGGTGGAGAAACTATACCAGGAGGGGCTGAACCAAATTTATTTAAACTGAATTTTCGGACTGATTGTGGTATTTTAACAGAAATTTTAAAACCAACAAAGTTGATGCGATCCTTCTTCAAAAAAGTCAATCTTTTATGCACAAAGTATACAAATATGAAAATGAAAAAAAAAATGTAATTGCAGGGTCCTTGCACATTAATTTTTAGACTGATTATGGTAGTACCACAGAATTTTTGAAAAAAAATATTTCAAAATATTTTCTAAAATGTATGCGGCCTTTTTCCTAAGAAGTAAATTTTTTCCATTAAAAGTGTACAAAAATAACAAAACATGAATATATTCAATTGCAAAATCCTTGCATATAGGATTTTCTGACTGAATAGGAAAATTTGTAGTCCCACAGATATTTCAAGACACAAAACGAAAACATCCTTAGGGCCCTTTTCGCAAAGAGTCAAATTTCATGTTCAGATTATTTCAAAATCAAAGAAGTTTTGAAATTTTAATTACATATGGGTTTGGGGTCGTGTTTATTTCTATAAATATTTTCAGGAATTTAAATTTTGAAATATTTTGTTTATAAAAAGATTTTTCTGCTTTTAGTCTAGAAATATCTGTGAGACTACAGATTTCTCGCATTTGTCAAAAAACCTCAAATGCGAGGATATTCCAACTCAACTTTTCAGAATTTCAATTTTTTAATTACTTTTGACAAATGAAAATCAACTGTTTTCGAGAAGGGCCCGAAAGGTTATTTCCGTTTTTGGTCTTAAAATATATTTTTTGAGATTACAGACTATTCTAATCATTTGGATAATCCCATACATGCAATTGGTTTTTACAACATTTTTTTATCATCTATTATTTTCAACATATTATATTCAACATGGATGTATTTGTGATTAAAAATTCTGCTAATCAGTAAACAAATCACGTATGACAGGACAGTGCAATTAAATGCCAAAAAATTTATTTTGAATATACTCTGGACACCCAAAAATAAAATTTTTTCAAAAAGGGACCATTAGATTTTTTTTTTGATTTGCTTCTAAGATTCCTGCAGCATTACAGATTTCCCTAATCAATTCAAAAATCCTATAGGCAGGCACATTGTAAATCATATTTTGTAGAGATTTTAAGATACTCTGAACGAAAAAATTGAGTTTTTCAAAAAGGGCCCTACGGATTTTTTTCTTGGTCTTGAAATATCTTTGTAGTTACAAATTATCGGAATTAGTTAGAAAATCCCATATGAGAAGACATGTCAATTCAATTTAAGAAATTCAGATTTTGAAATACTCTGGACACATAAAAATTAACATTTTTGTCAAAAAGGGCCCCATAGATTTGTTTTCGGTTTTGATCTGAAATATCTATAGGATTACAGATTTCTCTTATCAGTCCAAAAATCATATATTTAGGCACATAGTGATTTATATTTTTTAGTAATTTTAAAACAATCTGAACATAAAAATCAACTCTTCCTAAAAGGGCCCAAAGGATTTTTTTGTTTTTGGTCTTGGAATATCCGTGAGATTATAGATTTTTCTGATAAGACAAAAAATTCGATATGCAAGAATTTCGCAAATTAGCTCATTAAAATATTGATCTCGAAATAATTTAGGGCATGAAAATAGAGTTTCTTGGAAAAGGGCCCTTAGAATTCTTTTTTGTTTAGTCTCGAAATATCTGTGGGATTACAGATTATCCTGATCATTAAAAAAACCCATATGCGAGGACATTGCAATTCAATTTGAGAAACACAAATTTTGAAATACTCTGGACACATAAAAATAAACTTCTCCAAAAAGGGCCACATGGTTTTTTTTGGGTTTTGGTCTGAAACATCTATAGGAGCACAGATTTCTCTCATCAGTCCAAACATCATATATTCAAGCACATAGTAATTCATATTTTGTAGAGATTTGGAAATACTCTGAAAACCATTGACTTCTTCCGAAGGTCCCTAAGAATTCTATGTTTTTTGTCTTGAAATATTTATGAGATTTCAGATTTTTCGAATCAGTGAAAAAAATCCTCCAAGCAAGGACATTGTAGTTTAATTTTCAGAAATTTTTATTTTTTAATACTTTGAACATAAGAATAACTTTTCTCCGAAAAGGACCTTAAGGATTTCTCTCTAGTCTTCTAATAATAAATGGTAAATAAAATAGAAATATAATAAAAATAAAACATCTTCAGGATGATCGAGCATCCTAATAAGTCGAAAAATCCTATATGCCAGGAAATTGCAAATCAATTTTACAAAATTTCAATTTTCAAATACTTCGAACAAATAAAAATACATACATTGTTTTCAAATTGGTTTAAAAATATTTAGAAAATTAAAAACTACCCTAAACAGTCTGGAAAGCTCGTATGTGCCCAATTTTTTCAATTTTTTAAATTTCGAAATCATTTTAGCCTGAAACTCGACTTTTTTCAAAAATAGCTCTGAGAATTTTTGGGCCTTGATCCTAAAATATCTGTCGTATTACAGACGAGCATTATCAGTAACAAAATCATATATGCAACGACATTTCAATATAATTTCCAAATGTTTTGACTCTAAAATACTTTGAACAAAAAATTGACTTCTTTCGAAACGGGCCCAATGTATAATTTTTTTTCTAGTCTGAAATTATTTTTGTCTAATAACAGCCTATCCTAATCAGTCGGAAAGTCTTACAAGCATTCAAATGTGTTTCCTTTCTAAAAAATGCCTGAAGGATTCATTTTGTTTTTGGAATTAAAAAATATGTGAGAATACAGATTAACCCAATGAATAAACTAATAAAATAAAAGCGCAGATTTATAAATACTTAGATCACAGAAAAATCCACTTCTTTAAAAAAGGACCAGCTTGATTCTTTGTGTTTGGTCCTAAAATATCCTTTGGGTCAGAATTGAATACTTTGAGCATATAAACAGATTGTTTTTTGAATGGTTCAGGCCCACAAAGCATAAAAAAAATGAATTCAATACTGAGTTAGTTTGGGATTGGTAAATTTAAAACTACAGGATGAGGATACTAGCCTACAAAAAAAAACCTTCACCTTTCCCTTTGTTAGTGTAAGTGATGATGCTTTATTGCCGACAGTATATTAAATCATGCTATACAATTGTTGATACGTAAGGTTCCCTGAGTTTTATTTATTTGATAGATAAAAAACAATTTTACTTTTCAAGAAAATTGTAAATACAAAAGGTTTTTTGAGCATTATTTTATTTATTAATTCAAAAACAGTTCTGATACTTAGAAAATTGAAGACACGCAAGGTTTCCTGAGTTTGTATTCATTTTCTATTTATTAATTTGCCAAGGCGGAAATGCAACTATCTCACGATATGTAAAAATTGAAGATATTGACTAGCTTTGTACTATTTCTACTGTCTACTGTAGTTTCATCAAATTCTGTACAAAATTTAAAGTGACCTTTCTAAAAATATAAATAAATAAATAATAAATAATTATAGTGTACCTATATTGTGATAGCTCTGGTTGATGCTCTAATTCTAATAGGTATCTACTTTTGGTTCTTAGTTCCCTTACGAAAAAATATTACAGGGAATTCAATATAGTATAATAACTTGCTTATAATTAATTTTTCAAGAGGTTTTTTCGCAATAGCGGAGAAACCGTTATGGAAAATCATTATTAAAAATCAATAGAGAAATGAGTAATGTTAAAATATTGTGAGAAGTAATGGAAAAAATAGGAAAACTACAAACGAATAATTTATTTATTTACTTATTGTAGCATTTCAAATTATCTTTAGGGATTTCAAGAAGTTCCCGAGATTTGAAGGAATAAAAGGGGATTCCAAAAGAATTCAAAGATTCTAAATACATCAACGATCTTAAGTGATACAAAAGAACGCAAAAGTTTCGTAGGATTTTTAAGATTTGAAGATCTTAACAGATTGGAAAGATTTTATTGAATCTCCAGAAATTTCCAATTTTCAAGGTATTTGAGAAGACATCTGAGGATTTCAACGGCTTTTTTCCGAACTTCAATAAATATCTTTGATTCAATTTATATTCAAGGGATTTCAGATAATTTCTACTTATCTTCATGGGTTTCTAGGATTTCTAAAGATATCATCTTGAGCGATTTCAACGAAATTCTAAAGAACTTGAGGAGATAAATTTGATTTTAATTCAAGGAATATAAAGAATTTTAAAAAAATCGAAGGGTTCAAAAGATTCTAAGTTATTTGAAAAAGATTTCAGAGAATTTCGAGAGCTTTCAGAAATTTGAAGGGATTTAAAACAATTTTTCTAGATTTCCAAACATTGCAGGCTCGATTTTAGAGAATACCTGAAGAGAATTTAAAAATATTCTGGGGATGTCATAGCACACATTTTGAAAATTTTTGAAAACTTCAATAAAAAGATTCATTCAATTTATACTAAAAGAATTCCAAATGATTCCTACTTATATTAATGGATTTTTGAGATTTCCAGAGACTTCGATCAATTTCGAAGATTTCTAGGGATAATATCGGTTTTACAGATTAACTCTCATGTATAAGTTTAATGTCATCTATTTTTAAAGGATTTCAAATGATTCCTACTTAATTTATTGAATGTTCATAATTTCCGAAGATTTCATAGATATTGGTTGATTTCAACAAATCTCTAGAGAACTCGATGAAACAAATTGAATTTTATTCTTAGAAATATCAAGACTCAAAGAAATTGCAAATAATTTTAAAGATATAAAGCCATTTCGAAAGATTCCAAAAAGTTCCAAGAGCTTTTACACATTTCAAGGAGTTTCGAAGACTTTTTTTGGATTTCCAAACATTTCAAGGTATTTCCAAGTATTTTGAGAATTTCCACAATACTTGAATAAATCTCCAAGGATTTCGAAGATTCAAAGATATTTGAAAAATACACCAGATGATGATTTTAAAGGTTTGAAAAAAACGAGGGATTTTAGAAATTTCAGAGGAATCTAAATGGAGAAAAACAATTTTTATAGATTTCTACCAAATTCAAATAAATTTCAAAGATTATACTGGATTTCAAAATCTTTCCAAAAGTAGCAAGGGGTACTTCCATATGAGATAATGTTCCTTTTGTTTATCTTTTTTTTTATATTGATTTCTACAATATTCTTCTATTATTTATTCTGATACTGATTATCCTCTAATTATTTTCTGTAATTTGATTTTCTATAATGGATTCCCTTTAATCGCTAAAAGAAATTATAGGAAATTTACTTTAGAAAAATAATTAATATACTCTAATCATTTTGCTTCGTAGTAATCAAAATATTTTCCATAAAAATTTATCAATTATATTGATATGCCTCTTATTGAGAGGGGATTCGCATTATTCATTTTGAACTAGTATTCAGTTCCCCCAGGCTAGGGAGATTTCTCTAAAAAAAATATTTTCTTTTTTAACTACTAGAAAAAGTTTAACTTGTTTGTTCCTTTTAATCTTTCCCCTTCAAAAGGGGTTCTCTGATAGGGTGAACTTTCCCCAAGGTTAATAAATAATTTAAAGTGTAAATAAACGTGAAATTTTCAACTTGAAATCCAATTCAACAATAAGTATCGTATCTTGACTATTTAAACCAAATTAATTTTTACATACATCACTAGGGGAGACTCTTATCAACTGAATACTAGTTCTAACTGTATGGTTCCAGTTTTCTTTTAGTAGAAAACAAATTCTTATTAGGAGAATATTCGCATTACTCAGTTGGTAGTAGTATTCAGTTAACCTCAGTCTCCACTTTTGACTTTCCCATAATATTCTTTCAAAACTGTGTAATAGTTAATAGTCTAAAAAAAATAATAATATTAATTATAGTACGAAGATCATATCCTAGGGTATTAAAAATTTTTTTCTACGTGCTCAGTACCTGAACATTTTCTTCACAACCTGTAAGGGAAATTTCTGGCCCTGCCTCCCCCATGAGAACGTTATTTTCTACTTCGTCGGCTTCATAAGCCAAATTCGTAATACTTTCAGCTCCACAGTTTCCAGCAGCAAGGCAACGAGATTCGCACTTTTTGTGACAAACGAGACCACAATCTCGACACTGGACAGCGTCTTTCAGCCAAATCTGGAATAAAATTTAAAATAAATAAAAATTGGGCTTTAGTTTCAGGTTTAAAATTAAAAATTGTTTAAATTTTTCAAGATTTATAGTTTTATTGAATTCTCAATGTGAAATTATGTCAACTTTGAATAATTTCCATTTTCTTACCAGAAAATACGTCTACTCAACAAAATACATTAGTTTGCAAACCAATCCTTAACTGAAAAATAATGATTTTCAACCAAACATTGAGTTTTTAACCAAGAAGGAAGATTAGCAGAAATATCATCTATACGAGATGGAGTTTCAAACTAAAAAAAAAAAAAACTTTCCATTTTGGAGACAAAAAGACGAATTCTTCACAAAAAAGTTGAATTTTTACCGGAAGCGATTAATCTTCAACTAAAATTATTTTAACCAAAGAAATGAATGCTCAACTAACGAGCTGAATTTTCGAATAACTGTCGAGCTTTCAACCAAAAAAAAGGAATATTCAACAAAATCAATTTCTAACATAAAGGTTGAAACTTTAACCAAAAAGACAAATTCTCTAGCAAAACGGACCAACATTCTAAACAATTTCGAAAATCGAACAAACTGCTCAAATTCTAAAAAAAAAGTTTTCTGAAAGAAGAAATGAATTTCCAAAGCAAAAGGAAAAACTTTTAACCAAAGTTGACGAATTTTCAATAAAATAGTTAGATCCTCAATCAAAGCAAATCAATTTTCAACCAAGTATTACATTTTTAACCGAATATTAATCTTGCAAAAGAAACTATAAATTTTTAGCTGAAAAGGATGAATTCTTTAACGAAGAATACAAAAGTCAACTAAAATGGTCTCAAGAATATTTTTAACTCAATTGATTGATATGTTCATTTATTGATTTCAAATTTGAATTATTTCAATATCAAATTTTCAACTTTCGTCTTGATGCCAAAACTCTATTTGAAAAATTAATTCAGGTATTTAATAAAATCCTGGGAAAAATTTTCAGACTGTTTAAGCTTTTTTCCGGGAATTTCTAGATTTTTCCAGGCATGATTTTCCTAATAGAAACCATTTAAGTATGTATTAAGAACTGCATTTTTTTTTTAAATCGACTTAGCATCCTCTCAACTTTCAAGCATTGAATGATTTCACTTTTTCGAACAGATTCGAATTTTTTTTTTTTGTAAATTAATACTTTCGGGTTGAAAATTCAACTATTTTGCTGAAAATTGATCTTTTTGGTTTGGAATTTCAACAGTTTGGCAGAACATTCATCAATTTGGTTAAAAATATACTCTTTTGATGAAAAATCATATTGTCAGGTTCAAGATTCAACTTTTTTTACGAAATTCGTATATTTGGCCTAAAGTTTCAACAGTATGGTAGAAAATTTAACGCTTTTGTCTAAAATGATCTTTTTAGTCGAAAATTTATGTTTTTAGATTAAAAAATCAACATTTACGTTGTAATTGCCTTTGTGGTTTGTAATTTATCTTCCTTGGTTGAATATGCAACTCTTCGGTTAAAAAAAAATCTGTTTCATTTGAGGATTCAACAAGATTGGACTGTTTTTGTAGGAAATCTGTCTCGCCTTGAAAATTTAACAATTTGTTAGAAATTTAACTATTTGGTTTGAAATTAGATTTTTGTTGAAAATTTATGTCTTCAATATCAAAATTCAACTGTTTCGTAGAATATTCTGTTTCTTTCCTCGAAAAGTTAACGACGAATTGATTGAAAATTTAAATATTCTTAAATATTTGCCTTTTTCGGTTAAGAATGTGATTTTTGGTATAAAATTTACCTGTTTAGGTTGAAAATTACCCTTTCTTGTTAAAAACCGGCCCTTTTTAGTATAATTTTTAGTATAATTATTTTTTGGTTGAAAATCCAACTGCTTGAATAAAATGAACTTTTTTGTTGATAATTTAATTTTTCAGTTCCGAAATTCATCTGTTCTGTAGAAAATCTTTCCTTTTGGCTGCGAAAATTAAACGATTTAGTAGTAACATATTTTTCCTGTCTTAACTGAAAAATCTTTTTTGCTCAAATTTTGTGTCTTTTTGAAAATTCGTCTTTTTAGTTCACGAATTCATCAACTTGTTAGAATTTTCATCTTTGGTAAAAATTGAACTTTTCGGTGGAAATGTGTTTTGTTTTGTTAGAAGATTCAGCTATTTGGTAGAAATTTCTCTTTCCTCTTTGGTTGCAAATTATCCAGAAAAGTTTACTTTCAATTAGTATAAATCCAGTACTATGAAAGTTACTTCCATAAATGAAAAATCATTTTTACTCAATTTTCTAATGCAATCAACAGAAATAAAGGTTAAACTAGAACGGGAAAATTCCCTGACATTTCCAAGTTTCCCAGGTGAGTAGACACCCTGCTTATTCGCACCTTCGGTAAAGAGGGGGAAAAAATGTTAAAAATCTCAAATTTAGGGGATTTTGAGAAAAATAGGGAGATAAAATTACAGGGGGGTATTATTGGAAATAAATTCCCGGTCATTTTACATTTAAAAAGCTTCTCAGCCTTTTCCTGGTTTCCGGGTCACATAGACACCTAAATTTAATAAAATATAAAAAAATCGCCTCACCTTTTTTGTACAAAAATCGCAGTGGGTGGCTCGATGAAAATGTGTTCTGATAAAATCGTGCTTCTTAATAAATTGCTCTTCACTGAAAACAGGTTGAGCTTTTGCAGTTTCTCCACATTCTTTTTTAATAATATCTTCTGTAGGTTGTTTTTGTGATTTCGATGAAATCCAACCATATGATAATAAAATATCCCCATAACAGAGAGTTGCATCGAATCCTGAATATCCTTGCAGTTTCGAATGAATTGAAGATGTAGAAGTCGCTTTAACAAAAATGTATCGATTAAAATTCGTTCAGATTGACATTTTTTTATCTCAAAGTTTTCAAATCCTTTAGATTAAAATATGAAAATCAAATAGAGGACACAAAAAAAACCAGGGTGACCGCAAAACTTTATTCTCAAAACTCTCTGATTTGTTCTGGGCTGATTATTAACTTTACCGGTCCAGTAATATTCAAAGAACAAAATTCTAATCTAGTAACATTTTTGAGGAAAGTGTGAAGAATTTAATTATATTTCAGAAAACTTCGAGGTGAATTGAAAAAAATCGAAAAGTAAGAAAAAAAGGATTTAAAAATTTGAAATGAGATTAGGAAAATTTAAGAGAAATTAAAAGTATCTAGAAGAATTCAGAATAAGGTAAAGAGAATTCCGGCTGTAAATTAAAAATAAATTCAAACAGTTTGCAAAATATATAACTATCCCTTAACATCTTTAGAACCGTGTGGGATCACTCACTTCTTAAAAATAAATTTTTTGATACTATTAAAATATTATGAAATCCTGTAAACTTCTAAGAAATCTAATGATATATTATGAAATCTTGCACAATTTATCTAAATACTTTGAGATCTCTTATAATTCCCTAAAACCATTGAAATCCTCGGAAATCTTATAAAATTACTTGAAATCTTCTAGAATCTTCCGAAATTCTAGAAAACTTTCTACAACTGAATGACATTTTCAAAATCCTTTATAATCATTTAAATCCTTGGAAATACCTGGATATTTTGTAAATTTTTGAAAATACCTGAGGATATTTTAAAATACGATAAAATCTTTTTAAATTCCCTGAAATATTTTGAAATCCCTTGAATTTTGTAAGGCTCTGGAAAATTCCTTAGAATTTTAAAAGTTAAAAATATTTAGGCATCTTTCAGAATTCCTTGTAACTTTTTGAAGCTCTTGAAAATTCTTTGGAATTTCTTCAAATACCCGAATATCGTTTTAAATCCATTCAAATTATAGAAATCAATTGGAAATACCCGAAGATATTTCTAAGCCTTCAAAATCTTTAAGCCATTTGAAAATTTTCGAAGATTCTCAAAATTCCTTGAAATTTTGAAGATACCCTTGAATTTGGAATCTTTAAAGAATCATTCAAATGATTAAAATCAATAAGAAGATTCAAATTCATTGAAATTTTTACTAAATACTGTTTGAGATTTTTGAAGGTCTTGCAAATTCATTAGAATTTTCCAAATTGAAATAATCCCTAAAATACCTTAACATTTTTGAAACCCTTGCGAATTTCTTGAAACATTTCAGAATGTCATACACTATTTAAAATTCTTCGGAAAAAATTTCCTCAAATCAACTTTTCTTCCTGAAATCAAAGTTTTTCAAATACCTTGAAAGATTTTTGAATCCCTTGGAACCGTTACAATTTTTCAAATTATCTTGAAATCTCAAAGGTCATAAAAAATCGTTTCACATCTCCCAAAATTCTAAGAAATTCTTCACAACAGCATACAAAATTGAATGAATCCCATGAAATAATTTTATTCGTTCTAAATCCCTTGAATTCTTTCAAATCTCTTTGAAAAGTTTCGCTACCCTTCAAAATGCCACAAAATCTTGAACATCCTCCGGAATCTGAAATTTCAATGGAATCTCTTGAAATTTCTTCTGATATTTCGAATTCCTTGAGAAAAATTTTTGAAGTTCTTGCAAATTTCACATCCTTTAAAATTTGTTGAAATACCTTGAAACTTCTAGAATTTCTTGGAAATTCCTTGAAATATTTTGAAATACCCTGAAAAAATATTTCAAACCCTAAGATATTTTAAAATCTTTCGAAAACCCTAAAAAATTCCTAGAACTCTTGAAAATTTTGGGGAGTTTGAAAAAATAACCTAGTTTTTTTTAAATCCCGTTGAATCTTCAAAAAACGCTTCAAACTTTTTGAAGCTTTTACAAATTCTTTGGGATAATCAAAAGAAACCTTAAATCTCTAAAAATCCACGGAATCTTTTTAAATTAGCAAAATCAATTCGAAATTCCTTGGAATCTTTCAAAGTATCCTAAAATATTTTGAATTCTTTAAAACATATCTTCTAGAATCCTGGAAAAGATATTGAAATACCTTAAGAGGTTCTACAATCCCTTTAAAATGTTCAAGTTTTCAGAAATCTTATAAAACACATTAGAATCTTTCAAATCATCGTAATGATTTCACGAGCGCATGAAAAAGTAATTAAATCTCTCAAAATCATTCAAAACCTTGGGATTTCCTTGTAATACTTAAAATATATAAAAATATCTTGGAATATTCCAAAATACCCGAAAATCTTGAAATACCTTTCGAAACCCTTCAATACAATAAAATCTATTAAGAGAATTTTGAAATCCCTTGAAATGACCTGAATAATTTTAAATTCTTCGAAATTTATGTAAATGCCTTGCTAACTTGTTGAAGTTCTTCGAAAATTCCTTGGAATGTTTTCGAATTCCTTAAAATATTTAAAATCCTTCAGAATTTACAGGTTTTCCCTGAATTGCGGCCAACCTCTAAAACTTAAAAGAAAAGACGAAATTAATGAAATCCTACCGGAATCTGGAGGCAAAAGTGCATGCCACTTGATGTAATGTCCAGTAGAAGAAGTCGAACACTGAGCTAAAATAAGTTTAATCGGCGCATTAATATATCCCAACAATTTAGTTGGAAATTCTCCACCCTTGAATCTCCCCCAAACCCCAATATTTAAAAACTGATGTTCAGAATCAATCTGAAAACTCCTCGTCTCCTCAAAAGTGATCACAGAAGCAAATTCCTTCTCCTTCGTAGTAAAATAATACAAATCCGAAAAATTCGGAACAGGAACTTCTTCCAAATAAGAAGAACTTGAGGACACGTTCGAAACGGTCGAAATTCTTCTCGAAAGAGCTTCTGGAGTATGAAAAACGTCCTCAAAACCTGGATTATGAGCACTACTTTTTCTCCTTCTAAATAATTTACTACCTGTATCCAGATTTTCAAATTCCGGTTCCCTGAGATCGCATAATTTAATCTGGCTTTCCAATTTTTTTAAAACTTCTTCGTCACCTCGAATTCCTGAATCGCTTTTTGACAATTTTCGATCCGAATTTATCTCCAGAGAGATTTTGTCAAAATCAGGCTTGACCCAATTCAAATATTTCCTCTCAACTCTGATTATAAAGCGCCTTTGGGTCGCGCTTTTTACTAATTTGGCTACTTGGTTCATATTTGAGACTTTTTTCCCGTTTACAGCAACGAGAATGTCTCCCCTCTTCATTTCTGCTATTGAAGCTGGACTTCCGGCGACTATTGTCTCGACGAGGACGCAATTTTGTCCGATTTCGGGGACGATTTCTTGTTTAAAAACGATCCCAAGTTGCTGAGAGTTAGTTTTGCTGACGATCAGGTCCAGAACCATGTAAGGAAACCCATTGTATTGAGTCAAAAAAACCCAGGGGGTGGAATCAACGTTCATCGTGCAGTAAATTTCGAGTTGGGAATTTTCTGTTTGGGTTCCTGGGTCCAGGTTGAGACGACTCACTTCGAGCAGAATCACTTCGAGGTATCCTGGAGTCAACTGGGTACTTGCTACCTGTAATTTAGGAAAAAATACATCAAAAATCAGAATGGATTCTTTTGCGAAATTATCGGTTTTCGATATGAATGTTTTTATAATAATTTTCTGATCCGATTCAGAATCATCATTCTTTTCCGAAATTTCCTAATCCACATCATAATCCACACATGATTCTCTTTGAAAATTTTTTCTCAGGGTGGCCATTTGGCGGACGATTTCAAATCCCCGGTCAAGTTTTACAATTTTCCCGGTCAACTAGAAGTAACATATTTATATTTGTCGAAAAACGCGGACCTTTTTTTTTATTCATGACGTTCATTCTAAACATCCTTTCACAATAGATCAAACAATGCAAAATAAATCAATTTCGGAAAGAATACTCAAATTTTCAACAACAAAAAATAATTTTTTTTTACATAAATTGGAACAGTTAAAACTGCAATAAAAAAATCAATTTACGATAACAAAAAGAAACGGTTTTCTAACCAAATAGTTCATTTTTCAATTATGAAGATGAATTTTCAAATAAAAAGATACATTTTTCACTGGGGCACTTCACTTTTCAACCATGAAGGTAAATATTTAAGCATAAAGATTAAATTCTGAGTAGAAAGAATAATTTTCCACGAAAAAATACTACGTTCCAACAAAATAGTCGAATTTCGAACCCAAAACATCATTATTTTTCACCCAAAACAACTGAAAAGATAAATTGTCAACGAAAATTGGAATAATCAAATTTTAAGTTGAAAAAAGGGATGTTTAACTAAATAAATGAATTTTTAACTACAACTATAGAATCTTCAATTAGAATAAGTTAAATTTTCAGTTTAAAAAAATTACTTACAAAAAAAAACTAACTTTCAACAAACGAAAATAACTAACTTTCAAACAAATTATTTCACATTTACACAAATTGATGAAGAATCAAATGAAATTGTAGATGCTACACTGAAGTTGTTGCATTTTAAACCAGAAAGACGAATTTTTAACTGAAATGATGAACATTTAACTAGAGTAATTCAATTCTTGACAAAAAATTAATTTTCATGCACAACAAAACAAAATTTTCAACAAAATGGTTGAGATTTGAACCATAAAAATGAAAATTTTCAAACAAAAAAGGAAAAGTGACATTTTTGTCG
>WSXT02217136.1:0-17214 GCA_011762715.2 Neuroterus valhalla | reverse complement strand
ATAGAATGGGATGCATTTTGTCTATCTCTTTCTATCATAAAGATTCAAAATGATACAAAAAGATAGGATCTCTATCTTTTTACTTCCAGTAGTGCTTGTTAAAGGTCTTGCTATTGTCGAGAAATTTTTGATAAACTTACGATAATAACCTGCTAGACCCAGAAAGCTTCGAACGTCTTTTACAGTTTTCAGAGTTTTAAAGTTTCTGATGGCCTTCATTTTTGCCGGGTTTAGTTTTACACCGTGAAGAGTAATCAAATGACCTATATATTGGAGTTCTGGTTTAAGATACTCGCATTGTGTTGGTTCGAGTCGGAGACTCAATTCTTTTACCGGTGGAGTACAAATGGTAAGTTTTGATTTCACTCCTGAAGGGTATTTCCAAAGATGGCTTTCTCATCTATATATACTTCTTAGGCACAACCTATAAAGGAGAATTAGAAGGTAATTAGGATGGTCGTGTAATCCGTTTTTCCAAAAGTTTCTTTGTTTCGAGTAATAAAAATTCTCTATGTTTCTCAGGGAGTTTGTGTGAGCGTAAGGTAACTATTTTTCCTGAATTTAGAACAATCTCATGCTCGGTCAAACTTGTACATGAAAGTGGTTTTTTAGGCAATGAAAATACTTCTTGATAAATTGTAATCAACTTTTTTATTTCCTCTTGGACATGGCGTTCCAAATTATTAGGTTTGGTGAGTTCCATAACCTCGCTTAGTCGTTGATAACTTCCAGGTAGGTCATGCGATAATTCATTTTTTTGTTTCCGGACTGGTCTTGAGTGTATTGACGTCACTCTTTCATATCTGATCTTTTTTGGGAGAATTATCGGTTTGTTTTCATAGTTGAAATATGGCACGTGCAACTGATGATTTCTAACAGAATATAGTCCATCAGGTATTGCTTCATGGTTTTTTATCCAAATGCTTTGATCTTTTTCTTGCATATTGATTTTATAAATTGTTGCGGTTTTACTTTGTAAGTACGTTCCTTCCTTGATTAGAGGCGTTTTCTTGTTTCCTACAACTGAGTATTCTGGTGTGAATAAATATTTACTGAATTAACTTAAAAAGGACTGGCCAATAATGCCTTCTTCTATACTTAGGAAGTCTTTTTGAACGATATGAAATAAGTGTTTTTTATCGAAGTAGTTCATATAATATGCTTTGTTGGATGTGTGTTCATCGTTCCCCATTAGGAATTATTTATAGAATTTGAATTTGGGAACGTATGGAATTAGGTGTTCTTCTACAATAATCGTCTAACAATAATCGATATTCTCGTCTAAGTCTTCGTCCTCGTATTGCTGAGGATTCTCCGTGAATTGCTGAGATTCTGCTTGGTAGGAATATTCTTTCTGAACTGTCCATTCTTCCTGTGTCATTTCGGATTGACCTACGTCCTCCGGGGAATTCTCTAAAGTATTTGTTTCGTTCTGTATTTGGTGTATTTGAGGTGGTATATTTATGTTTTGGCTGGGGGAAAATCTGGAGTTTTACGTGGCATTGTGATGCGAAGTGTCCCATTCTACCACATTTATGGCAGGACATTTTACTTTTATCTATAGGAGTATTTTGAATTGGTTCGGAACCAGTAGTGTTAGCAAAAAGACTAGGGATGATAGTTGGTTTCATAAAAGTTTCTTGTACTGGTCGTTGGATTACTGTGAGGCGAGAGGGTTGCGATTCTCGAATCCACATTTCTAATTCAGCTGCGTAATTTTGTGCTTCCGATACATTCTTGGGTTTCAAGGGTCGAACTTCTCATCCGATTTCTCTTTTCAGATTTATTACGTATCTATTTGTGCTTTCTTGTTCCTCCATTTTTATTTTGATCTTTCTTTCGTTAGAGTTAGTGTATTCAGCATGAGCGGGATATGAAATTTCATTCATTAATCGACGAAAGCGTGATGAGTAGTTTTGTACAGATTCTGTTGGACCTTGCTTGCACGATTCAAGTTTAATTTTCAGAGCTAACATGGAAGTAGTCTGTTTTAAATTTTGTCTTAATGCGTCAAAAAGATCATCGTAGGTGTTTATTTGGATAAATCGAATCGAATTTTTGGCGTGGCCAACTATCTTCTGTGTTTTAATAAGTGAGGGGAGAAGAAGTGGTTGAGTGCATTGGATTTCAGCTTGCTTTATTTGTGTAATAAAATCTTCTACACTGATGTCATTCTGACCGTTTAATGTATCAATTATTCCGAGTATTTCTTTTGCGGGACTTGGATCTTCAAGTTGTAATTGTTCTTGGTTTTTTCGTGTGTTTTCTTGAAGTGTTTCGAGATTTCTTTCTTACCTTGCTTCATCTTCTTTTTCATCATTGTCTATTCTATCGCTTGTTATTACATCACCTTCGACACTTGCTGGTAATCCCATTTTTTCGCTAGGTTACGAATTTCTTGTTGACGTCTTTCGTTTTCTTCTATCAAAGCGGTTTGGTTGTCGATAGTTCGATTTATTGTGGTACTTAGGATTTGTAGTTGACTAAGTATTTGGGATAAATGGCCAGGGGATTTCGGTTGTGATTCTGCCATTTTTTTGTCAGTCAAATAGTCACTGTCAGATTCTGTTATAAAATTGACTATTGGATTTCTATATAAACGAACTGGCTTTCCAGCATTGCAGCGTATCCAAGCTACAAGGTAGCTTGTACCTTTATTACAAATAGAATGCAATGCGTCGTGCTACAACAACGAACACTGATTCTATTGTGCTCAAATTCTATTATTGCTTAAATGAACACAACAAAAGGTTGTTGGTTATAATTAGAGACGGACAAACACAAAAATCGAACAGGTGTTTACATGAAGTGAGAAATATTTGTTGGAATGCTTCAAATATGTAAAAGTATGTAGATAAATAACAATCTATTCAATTACAAACACAGCTACGTATGTCATCTAATGAGCGCGCCAGAAAGCTTGACTTTCAAAATCTGTTTTTAGTTTAATTGAGTATGCATGGGTAATAATTATTAGTAGGCAGTTTTTTTTCTTGTGGAATTCAAGCTTTCTTACGTAATCCACTCTCTTCTCATATTTCAATTCATTCAAAACTAACTCCTGAGATTCGAAAAAATTATGACCAACATCATTTTTTCTCCTTTCCTCTTTTTTGGAAACTTCACATCGCAGTTCACATTCGAAGGAAGTTTCATCTACGATATTAATTTCGGAGTTTCTGAAAAGTTTCTCAGGAAATTATGATTTTGTGTATTGTCTTACAAGAAATAATCCTGCTTCTGTACGTTGCGACCCGTTCAGAATAACTCTAAGCTTAGTCGTAGAACTCGTTTCACGTGAAACCCCATTATCTGGCAGAAAAAAGGAACGATGAAAATCCTATTGGATAATTGAGTCAGTGGTAAAAACCATGCGGCCAAGGTTTTGATATTCCTCCAGAAAAGGAGTATAGGCTCCTAAGAGAGAAGATTCGCGCTCCAGGAGACGTTTCATACGATGAAGCATTCGTGGAGCTGGACGATCGCAATTCCCAAATGGATTGATCTTATGCTCCATCGGAAGACGGACAACAAATTGTCCTTCAGAATTGCGTGTGTGAGTTGAAATGTTTTCAAAGGAACTTCCTGATCCTCCCAGAATTTTAGAAGATCGAAGTTCACGTTAGTCAGCACAGAGATGATCATTTTCCTGAGCAACAGGAACAGTAGGAGGTCCCTTGCGAATATTTCGAAGGAGCAGGTATGGGACGAAATCTGATATCAACAATGATAATGTCAAGAACCCTCATACTGGGGAAATTCCGATCAGAAAACCGAAGTCCTGAAAGGTGAGGCCAATCTCCAAAGCTCTTTCCAAAACGTGGGATATATAGAGAAAGCTTTGAAAGAACAAGAAAGTCAATAGGGTATTCCAATTCCGAATCGAAGTGTGGAGCTAGAACACAAGACACTAATTCATGAGTTGAAGTAGGAAGATTAGTACCCACGGATAGAAGACACACTTCACAGCTGACACAATGCAGTTTAAGCTGTTGAGCTAGCGATTCTGAAATGAGAGAAACTTCCGAACCCTGATCCAACAAGGCACGAACTAGGACCAAAGAACCATTTCCAGCATTAACTCGCAGCATACCTGTTGATAAAAAACCTTTAGCTGAACGTAATGAACCTCTTGATGATTAACAGTTAGAAGCTGTGGATTAGCCCCTCCGTTGTTTGGTGTTTTTCTGAATGAAGTTAACAGACTGTGAGTCGAAACGAAGCATGGTATGATCCTTTCGCTCACAGAGTCGACAAGTCCTCACTAATGAACAATCGTTGAGACTATGCAGATGTAAACAATTGAGACAAACTTTCCTTTTTGCAGCAAACTCCCTTCGTTGTGTTGCAGACATTGATCGGAACTTGGGACAGTATATTGAAAAATGCTGCTGACACTGAAATTGATCCTTAGCCTCTGACTGATCCGTTGAAATATGCGAAGACCCAGCCGTGTTCTTGAAAGATCCTCTTGGTCCTTGATTCTTCCTCGACGACTGAGTCCTTGAATTCGATGACTCCTTAGTTGATTCAGGTCCAGTCTTGAGAATCTCCAGTGTGCGAACCTTGATTTGAAGAAAAGTGTGCAAGGCTTTATGCCTTGGAGATTCTAGTTGAATCACCAAGTGACATTTCCCAATCATGTCGCGTCCTTGCATCTTAGCAAGAAGTGAAATGAAAAATAATAAAATTAGATCAACTAACTCCTTGAGGTTAACTGCTGTTTCATTCCTAAAACGCTTTAAGGAAAACAAGAGGGCTAAATGAGAATCATTCAGAATTCTCTTTCTCTCATAACGATTCGTCAAAAGAATCCAAGCTCGTTGGTAGTTCTCATTTGGTACTGCGATGTTTTTAAGTAACTGTGCGGGTTCTCCGGGAAAATTGGCCTTCAATTTTTGGAAACGACCTAATCGATGAGGACGTGATGACATGCGAAGTTGAGTTACCCATCAAAGACGACGCATTAAGCGAAGGTAATGCGTCAAGGGCATCGAAGTATTTCTCTTAGCCTCTTAGTACCATTCTTTCACTTTATCAAAGAATCTGTCATACCTTGGTACCGAATTGAAAGACCTATAAATCCACTCACCGAGGTTCACTTGTTGAAGAAGGCACATGTCAGCATTCGACATTTTTAGAGACACGATCGTTGAAAAAATATTGATAAAAAAAGATAACAAATAAGAGAGTTATTTCAATTGAACGTGATGGAAACCCAGATGTTGATGAAGCTAAAAAACATTAAAAATCCTTTGTAATGCTATAAATTCAGTTTGAGACACGAGCAGGCTTGAATTGACCTAAGGGGGAACATGGATACTGCCCCGGGGCGGCAAATTTCTAAGGACGGCAAATTTTGGACCGAAAAAAATGAAGAAAGAAAAATAAAAGATGGAAAAAAATAGTGATGAGAATACAATCTCTGAGAACTGAAATCTTTTTCTAAACATTTAATTTAGACAATAAATGTATCACCGTGATGAAATATTAAATAAATTGCTTCGGTTTTATGGTCAGTTCGAAAAAAAGGCGGCATTTTGTATTTTTGCCCAGGGGCGGAAATTCCCAAATCCGGCTCTGGATACGAGAGTTTTGTGTTACCCCATCTGGTAGTACGCGTACTTGTTATTGTCGATATGATTCACTTTCAGAATATGAAACGTATGCTTGTTGATATCCTTGTACAACACGCGAACCTCAAGGACATTCGCGCATCGAGAATCAAGTACACTGTACTAACCTATTGCACGTAAACAAGAATAATTTTGCTGAAACTTCGAAAAAATGGTTTGAATTATTGCTCATTTCCAGGTTTCCACGCTGCAATGTTTATATGGATGCAACTATAATTGTCCCATACATAAAACTCCAAATTGTCGGTCTCGAAGTCACTTGTCACTCCGGATAGTCCCGGGAGAACACAGCAGTAAAAAATTGTCAAACACCACTGTTACACTCCTATCACACTCGAGATGCAACGCACTGTGGTTAAAAGCTCACAAACTAACCAGAAATCGTAACCAAAAGATATCCGATCTCGAAGGACCATAATGTTCGCGAGTAATACAAATTTTAAGTTCTCGAATATTTTGTATCAAGTTGTTTATTCTTTATCAAGCCGACGGCCATGCCACGCTCGAAAAACCAGTTTCCGTCTAAGCACTAAAGTTACGCAGCGTTGGACGCGGTTAGTATTTGGATGGGTAACCGTCCGGGAATTACGCGTGCTGTTGGCATGTTGGCGGGTGACTAGTGAACTCCCGTGTATCCAACTTAACTGATTATGACTCTTTACGAGACACGCTTACCCTGCACTGGATTATGGCTTAATGGTACAAAAAAAAAATTAACGAAGTCAGAATTGTTAGAGTCAATGAAGTAAAGCACTGTAAAAAAACTGATCGAATTGTAAGTAACATTAGAAATACTCTGTGATAAGACCAGTCTTTATTTAAATCAATCGATTACGGATAAATAATTATCAATTACACAAAATGAATAAGGTAGCTCGTGTTTGGGACGATAACACAAGCTCGCCTTTGACCTATTTGATAAGGATAAGAGCTATACGCTAGAGACCAGAAATAAATTGAAGTTGAGATTAAAAATAAAATATGAAGAGAAAGACGTTGAAGAATATAAGAATTAAAAACATCAGATACCAAAATGGAAACATAATAAAAAATTCTTATTCAATCCTGAACACCAGAACTACGCTAAAAAAAGGCATCCTCCTAAAATATGTTAAACAATCCCTTCATCCACCCCTGAAGTTCCCAAAATTAATGGAAAATACTCTCATTTTAAAAGTCAAAATGGTTTCACTGATTAAGGCAGAAAACTACACCAGAAGTTCCCCAAAAAGTTTCATCTCTCTAGCGCATGTAAAGCCCTAAAATTACTAAAATTCATGAAAAATACTCCAATTTCAAGAATCAAAATGTTTTCATTGATTCAAAAAAAAAGGATTTAAAAAACACTGTTATTTGTGTAATCCAACAACTCTTTTGGACAATTATTTCAAAATTGAATACCCCACTTTCTCGAGAACATACCGCTCTCCTCATTATGGGCATGGCTGTTACCACAGAATGACCATTTTTGACACAGGCGTTTCGTCCTAGATTCACTTGTGAGGACTTGTCAGTGTGGCTGACCACAAGCGAATCTTACCACAGACGCCTAGGGTTCACCGATGTTCTGTCACCCTCTGCTTCTTCAAAGTGTCGATTGTGTTTAAGCACAGTTCTAGTTGATGTGCATATATATTAAAGGCGCTTTTACGTCCGAGAATGCAATATTTATGAAAAAAGGATCTAAAAAACACTGTTGTTATGTGTAATCCAACAACTCTTCCGGACAATTATTTCAAAATTGAACACCCCATTTTTTCGAGAACATACCGCTCTCCTCACCATGGGCATGGATGTGACCACAGAATGGCCATTTTTGACACAGACGTTTCGTCCTAGATTCATTTGTGAGGACTTGTCAGTGTGGCTGACCACAAGCGAATCTTACCACAGACGCCTAGGGTTCACCGCTGTTCTGTCACCCACTGCTTCTTTAAAGTGTCGATTGTGTTTAAGCACAGTTCTAGTTGATGTGCATATATATTCAAGGCGCTTGTATCATTTTTTGTAACTTGGTCAAGAGTACTTGACCAAGTTTCATCCCTCTAGCAAATATGGAGACCTCCCTCTATCCACCCTAAAAATTCGGAATTCATGAAAAATATTATCATTTGATTTGTAGAAATGTTTTCATAGATTATGGCAGAAAGCTGTGCCAGAAGTACCTTGAAGAGTATCATCTGTCTAGCGCAGGTGGAACCCTCCCTCAAGCCGGCCCTGAAATTTCCAATATTTAGGAAAAATGTTTTTATTTTAGAAGTCGATATGTTTCGGAAGAATGGTTATAAAATTCCAACACTTTATTATCTCTGAAACAATTAGTTTTTCTTCAAGACACTTGAAAGGCAGGTCTTTACTCATCGAGATGTGATTATAGACTAAAAACGGAACGTGTCACACCACATATACCACATGCATACACCATGCACATTTCCATACATGGTTATAGTTTATATTATACAAATGACTCATATACAAATGATCCATAGCTCTCGAAATCTTTCTACTAGACTTCTTAGGATATATGACGTGTAATATAGAAATTAAATACTAAGGAATGTAGATTATCTTTTTGCCCTATATACATTATTAACTATTGAATTAATCCAATACGCTTCCTCAAAAAAAAAAAAAAAATCAACCTAAAATTATCAGAATCAACCATTCATGAATGGAAAGCAAAGACACACCTTCCTTGTGTTATCTGGGAAAACAATCTACAAATGGTCCAACATTCGTGCAAGGGATTGAGGAAAACCCAGAAAAACACAATTCGACCATCATCATATCATATCGAAGTTACATAATGTTGACCTTTATACTATAAGCCTATTCCAGACTCATTCCACTTCTGAGTTCTAGGAACCTTGGGACTGGTAACGGCTTTGTCAGCAGATCGGCCAATTGGTTCCCTGTTGGAATGTATTTTATTTTAATAACATTCTTCAAAAATATTATTGTAACATAACATCACGTACATCAAACATCCAATAACATTTCGACAAAGGGCATCGTATTTCTCATCGGGATTCCAATTCTAATGATCCAATTTACTCGAAAGAGTAAAAGAGTAAAGAGTAAAAGAGTAAAGAGTAAAAGAGTAAAGAGTAAAAGAGTAGCAATATTTTCCTCAAATATTGTAAATTAAGTAAAAGAGAAAGTTTCAATCAATAAACCGTAATTGAGTGTTCGTGCCGATTTCGTATTCTTGGGATTAGTTTCAGTTGTCAGGAGCCGAGTTCGCCAGTTCTGTTTCCTTTATAGAAAGAAGGACCCAAGAATGCTTGACGCATTTTCACTCAGATGGAAAATTTCCTGCCAAATATCCATTTAACGTACTAGAGCCTAGAGGGAGGGTATATAGGAAAGAGGGAGTAGGACCCAATGGGTCTATCATCGAGGCCTGCGAGCTAAAAATCCGACAAAAGATCCGACCGCTATTCGAAAAGCATCAACACATAATTTTACCAACCCGAAACTGTATCCAAGTAGCGATAGTTTTTTTTTAATAAACTTACTTACTATTTTTTAAAATATAATTCCTGACTATTTGATTTATTGACTTTTATTATTCACAATTAGAGAGCCCACAAGTCTAATGTTTTCCAAATCTACCATGCAAAATTGTATCAATAAATAATTTCTGAAGTCGGAGCCAGAGCTGTGGCTCCGAACTCGAATCATGAGCCACTTTTTTGAGAATAATAATTATAACGCTATTTTCTAATGTTTTATCAAATACGAACACATTTTTATAAATTGAATATTCAATTCGATTGTTGACATGATTCATTTTCTGTCAGTTTATTCAAATCCGGCTTGTCTTGGCAAATCTCATAGCGCGATTCCGAATCCAAAGTTTTCTGTGCCAAGAGACTACCCTGCTAAAAATTTTGGATTCCGAAATTGATCCAGATTCATCCGAAATCGATCCGATTTAAGAATTTTTTCGGAAACTGTACGAAAAGGGTCAGGAATTTGTCTGGCTCAGTCTGAAGTCTGCCCGGACAATAAAGTTCGACTCCGGGAAGAGTCCGCTTTCATCCAAAAGGAGTCCGGAGTTTAGAACCTGAAATTATGTTTCTTAAAGTGAAAACGGGAAGTGGTCCGATTGAGTCCGAAATCTGTCCGTCCAAAAACATGGACTCCGGATACAGCCCGACTCCATCTGAAATGAGTCCGGAATTCAGAACCTGAAATTATTTTTGTTAAAGTGAAAACGGGACGTGAAACGATTAAGACCGAAATCTGTCCGTCCAAAAACATCAACTCCAGGAAAAGTCTGGCTTTATCTGATATCAGTCCAGGATTCAGAACCTGAAATTGTTTTTGTTGAAGTGAAAAACGGAAAGTGATCTGAATAAATCCAAAATCAGTACGTTCAAAAACATCGAATCTGGAAACAGCCGGTCCTATCCGAAATTAATCCGCGGCTTTGAGTTGTAATTCAGTAAAGTTAAAGTAAAAACTGAAAGTCGTCTGATTAAATCTAAAATCCGTCCAGTCGAAACATTGACTCCGGTAATAGTCCGAATCGAACCGAAATTGATCTGCAGGTTTGAGTTGCATTTCGGTAAAGTGGAAACGGAAAGTGGTCCGAATTATCCTCCAGACCGTACAAACCACGGACTTGACAGGACACAAACCTGATTAATCATATCTAGAGAACTGTACAAATAACAGGGTCCGCCGGACACAACCCGAATTCATCGTATCCGGAAGACCGTACAAAAAGCGGATATGACCGGATATAATCCGAATTGATCGAATTCTTCAGATCGTACAAAACACGGAATCGACCGGACACAATCCGAATTAACCACATCCGGAAGACCGTTCAAAGAGCGAATATGACCGGATATGATCCGGATTGATCGAATTCTTCAGACCGTAGCAAACACGGAATCGACCGGACACATACCGGATCAACCGCATCCAGAAGACTGTACAAAACACAGACCCGATTAGACACTATCCGGATTAATCACAACCAGAAGACCGTCCAAAAAACGGAAATGACCGGACACGATTCGGATTTATACCATCCGCTTTACTGTACAAAATACGGACTCGAACGGATTATTTCCGGATTGATTGAATCCGTCACAACGGACAACTTTCAGATTCTACCGGATGAAAACCAGAGTTGATTTCATGCTACTTCCGTCGGACAAATTTCAGAAAATTTCGGATAGAATCCGGAGGACAAAAACCAGGTCCCTTTTCGGACAAATTCATGAAAATTTCGGAATCTGAAATCTGTCCGAAACTTGGCCGAAGTTTTAAGCAGGGTACGGTACTTGTTTTTACGGCGCGCGAGACTAGAAAATGTACTGTCACAAACATATGTCGAACCGAAGAGCAAGAGCCACTGCCAATCATGGCCGGAGCCACATGCGGCTCATTTGCTCTCAGGTTGGATACCTCTGTTTTAACCCATATATGTATAGCTTTTTGTAATTTACAGACTGGATTTTCTTCACTAAGAACTCCCTCAGGAACTTTCATATATATTTCTTCCTCAAGTATTCCATTTAAAAATGAAGTTTTTGCATCCTCATGATGGACTAACAGATTAAACTGATTAGCAGAAGCCTTTATGAACCTGAAACTTGAAATTCTAGCAACTGGTGCAAAAGTTTCATCATAATTAGTTGAATATTCCTGACTAAAACCTCGAAAAACAGCACGTACTTTATATTTCGATGGATTCTAAAATTCATAATTTTTAATAGTGAATTTCCATCTACAATCTACAATATTTTTATTTTCAGACTTAGTTACTCATGCAAAGGTTTTATTTGTTGAAAAAGCATACGACTGACTGAGCACACATGAGATGATCACCTAAAAAATGATCTTCATTACAAGAAATAGGAGGTTTGCTTTTAGGTTTATCACTCTTTTTCGGCTCTGAAGATATTTGAACTTTATTTTGTCAGTCTTCAGATGAAGGCTCTGTGTGTTCATCTGATTCGATTACAGATTTATTGTTATTATCATGGGAGTGTCCAGAATTAACCCCTTCAGGCTTTCCTATCGGCCTTGATCGCAAGAAATTCGTCTCATCAACAATGACATCTCTAACTACCATGAATTTTCAGTTTCCACATCCCACACTTTGTATCAATTCGGTTCATACTCTGCTAGAATACTTTTTAGAGACCTATCATCCAACACTTTATGTTCAGTTTTATTGTAAATATAAACAGTAGAATCGTAAACTCGCGAATATTTTAATTGAGGCTTTTAAACATGACACATTTCAAATGAGTTTTGATCTACTTTTGAAGCTTTAGTTGGAGGTAATTTAATTAAATACGTAGCAGTAAGAACTGTTTTACCCCAGAAATGTTTTTTTAAATTAACATCTAAAATCATCGCACGAGCTTTTTCAGTTATCGTTCTAATCATGCGTTCTGAGACAACATTCAATTGAGGAGTTCTTGGAACTGTTGAATGATAACTAATACCTTTTTGCACACAGAAGTCTCTCACCGTATTAGACAAATATTCCCCTCCATTATCAATACACAAATTAACGATCTTCGAATTGAAATGAGCCTCACTTTTCGCAATATTATCTTCAAACACGAAAAATACGTCAGATTTAAAGGTAATTAGGTACGTAAAACAATGATGAATGTGTTCATCAATATAACATACAAAATAATGTTTCTTGTCAATCGTTGGAGGAGTAATTGGACCACACACATCTGGATGAACAATAAATAGGGAACGTTTCATATGATTTTTATCTTTAGCTTTTTTAAATGTTAATCGCACTTGCTTACCCTTTATACAGGCTTCACACAAATTATAATCAGGTATTACGTTATAAATTTGTCCAATATCAACAAACATCTGTTTATTTTTCAATTCTATGAATTCAGATTTTCCCATGTGTCCCAAACGTTGATGCCACAATTTATAATTATAAGATTTTACATTATATGCTTGAATATTAGAATTACGTTTTTTCAAATTCACTATGAAGTCAATACCAGTTAAATTACTCAAAGGCTTACCTGTTCATAAGATGTTCCGACGACGCTCCTGAATCAAGAAGAAATCCAATTTTGTTTCCTTTTTCATCAATCTCAGAATCTCCAGCCATGAATGCGAATCCAGAGTGGACGTCGTTCGATGTTGATTGTTTATTCATTTGCACAGCTTGAACTATCCTATTTCTCTCATTTTGGCACTGTAATTACCTTTTGTAACGGAAACAATTTTTTTAGATGCCCTTTCCTGCCACAATGATGGCATTTGACATTTGACGTTTGTTTATTTTTATTAAATTGTCCTTTTCCTTGGCGATGATAATCATTTCATGATTCCTTGAATTCAGAATTTTTGCTGTTGTTCGTAGGATAATCAATTTTGTCTGCGTGAAGCACTTTTGAACTAGTATCACTGCTTTCGTGTCTTAGTTCAATTTCATGGTCCAATATTCTTGTTTTAACGAAAGCTTAAGTAAGATCATCTTCAGATAATATTGCAATTGATGTTATGACTCCATTAAATGCCGTAGGGAGAATCAATAATAAATGTGACACTTACCAGTTGCTTCTAGTTCTTCTCTTGCTGATGAAGAGCCAGTGATCAAATCATCAAAAATGGTAAAATGTTTAATCAAAGGTGTATCGCCTTGTAATTTTATTCCACGCAAACTTTTTTGCAATCTCGATTGTGTAGAAAGACTTTTCCTTGCATGAATAGAATCCAAATTGTGTAGAATTTCTTTCGCAGTACTGTTTGTTTTTGCAAAACCAAGAAAAGAATCCGATAAATATTCCATAATCAATCTCTTAGCGGATCTTTCTGCTTTCTTCGCTGTAGTTGAGATTGCATCATCAATGACTTTAATTACGTCAAGTTCAGTCGAATAAGCTCTAATTCTTAATTTCCGTGCACTATATCTTTCTACGTCAAAAGCTTTAAGGGCGCCCTCTACTCTTGCGGATTCAAAAAATTGATTTGTTTTTGCATAATTTCAATCTATTTGTATCTGAGAATACGTCACAGAAAGGACTCTCTGAAAATTAAGTTTCTTTGCATTGCATGTCCCTGGGAACCGAAAGGTACTTGTCTCCGACCTTTTTCAAGAAACTAAACGCGGCGCGCCATGAGCACCGTTTTTTTATAAAAATGTTAGGCGAAACGGGACCAAGTAGAACAGAGGGAGAAGAATGTGGACAGCTAAGAACATATACGTGATGAGAAAGGAGAACTCCATGGTCCTGGTATAGCAGATTAACTCGTAAGTTACATCAATCAAGTTTTACACCATAATTTATCTTTAAACGCGTTTTCTCCAAAAGTAGTGTTTTTTTAGCTGCCGAGTAAGACTTTTTATGAAAGTATTGGTCGGATTTCGGTAATTTTTTTTTTAATTGTTTAGAAAGCATACCGCTATGTTTCCGCGAGTACGGTTTTGAAAATTTTATTTTGTTCCATTTCTACGGACCCTAATAGGTCAAAAAATGACGTGGAAATTTGAATTTTTTACAAATTGTTGCATAACTTCCACTAATTTGCAAAATAAAAAAATCTGTCGCGAGAAAACAGTCAACGTAACTATGATTATAAATAATATCAATTTTTTATTAAGGATTACCCATTTGGGTACAAATTTATTTGAGCGGGACCATTGCAGGTTTGAAATTCGTGTCATCAATTACATTTCAAGGTCGCTGAAGTTTTTTTTCGTCCTCAAAAATTAAGATTGAAAGTGAAAACATGTATCTCTGAAAATAAAAAAGAAATTTTAAGTATATGCAGTTGATCTTTCGAAAATGATTCCCCAAATAACCGCTCGATTTCTGGCTTCGAGAGTAGATGACCCCCTTAATTTTTCTTCTCGCTTTCAGGTTCTCCATGAGCACTTGCACTAAGCACTTAACTCAAAACGAAAGTTTTCTTTCAGTTTGGCTCATTTAGTTTTCCCGCACAATACACAACTAATATAAATTATAAACTGGGCCCGTAACCTATTGGTAAAATGGTTATGAAATTTCAACACCTTATTATCTTTGCAACAATTAACTTTTATTCAAGACGCTTGGAAGGCAGGTCTTAACTGATCGAGATGCGATTCCAGCCTAAAAACAGAACTTGTCACACCACATATATCACATTCATACACCATGCACATTTCCATACATGGCTATAGTCTATATAATACAAATGATCCATAGCTCTTGAAATCTTTCTACTAGACTTCTTAGAATATATGACGTGTAACATATTAATTAAATACTAAGAAATGTAGATCATATTTTTGCCTCTTATACATTCCTTACTATTAAAGAATCCAACAAAATGTTTTCACTGATATTGACAGAAAACTATGACAAAAGTACCTTAAAACGTGTCACCCTTCTAGCGCATATGAAACCCTTCCTTCATCCATCCCTAAATTTTCCAGAAATAATGAAAAAACTCTAATTCTAAAAGTCAAAATCTTTCCACTGAATATGGCATAACATTGAGCCAGAAGTACCTTCGAAAGTTTCATCCTTCTGGCACACATGGAACCTTCTTTTCATCCACGCCTGATATTCCCAAAATTTGTTAAAAATGCTCCAAAAGAAGATGCAGTACTTTTCTTATCGGATCCAATAATGAAAGTCGAAGTGGTCAAAAATGCTGCAGAACACAATTAGAATGTACAAAAACTATGTAGAAATTGTGGATACAACTCCAAGACAATACACCAGTAATTTATTCTGAAAATCTTCAAAAGTATGACTGAAAGATATGTCTATTCGATAATTTTAATTAAATTTATTCAGTTAACAAAATAGATATGAAAATTATATGGGATTCCAATAAGAAATCCACAACGGGCGCAGTGCTGTGCCCGTACGGGCTGCTACTGGCGCAGTACTGGCAGCCAGTGCTGCTGCAGAAGTACTGGCATATGTCTGGGGTGATAAAAATGTTCTGCATTGGTCAGCCGGTGCTGGCCCCGTACTGATGGTCGGTACTGGCAGCAGTGCTGGCGCAGTACTGGCATATGTTTGGGGTGATAACAATGTTCTGCACTGGCCATCTAGTGCTAGCCCCGTACTGGCGTATTACTACAGATGGTGATATGCCTGCTTTCAAAGTATAGAACCAAAAATCATCAACAATTACTTTAGAAAAGGAATTCTACTGGAACACACACTTTTTTTACAGATATATTATCGACATGCTTATTATTATCGAGTAGATATGATTTTTAACGCTCGCTAGTCGAGAGTCTTAACCACTACGCTATCAGGCCGGTTGGGATTCATGAAGGAAAACAGGGATGCATTTTGCTGCACGTTGATACTTTGATCAATTCTTTTTTATTCGTTCTAATGAACTATCAACTATTGATTAATACGTTGATGATTGATGGGCTCCACGGCGAAATCATAAAAGTCCACCGCACAGTGGTTCCTAAAGTCTAAAAGGTGGCCAAAACTATAAAATTTCTTGAAATAGACCAAATTTTCGTACTCAGGGGTTTTCGCGGTCGCTGACGACGGATCCGGTGCCAAATACTTCAAAAACAAAATGGTGGATCCAGTATGGTAAACGAGTATGCTGAATAAAGTTTTGATTCTTTTCAGAATTAGTGTAAGAGGGTTTTCGAGGTCGCTGACTACGAATCCGGTTCCCAAAATTTCAAAATCAAAATAGCGGATCCAACATGGTGGACGAGTAAGCTGAATAAGGTTTCGATTCTTTTCAAAATAAGTGTAAGGGGGTTTCGGAGATCGCTGACTACGAATACGGTGTCAGAAATTGCAAAAAGGAAATGGCGGATCCAGTATGGTGGACGAGTAGGCAAAATAAAGTTTTGATTCTTTCCAAAATTAGTGTAAGGGGGTTTTCGATGTCGCTGACTACTAATCCGGTTTCCCTAATTTCAAAAACAAAATGGCGGCTCCAATATGGTGGACGAATATGCTGAAAAAGTTTTGATTCTTTCCAAAATTAGTGTGAGGGGGTTTCCGAGGTCACTGACTACGAATCCGGTTTCCCAAATTTCAACAAAAAAAAATGGCGGATCCAATATGGTGGACGAAAAGACTAAACACATTTTGATTCTTTTCGAAATTGGTGAAGGGGGTTTTCGAGGTCGCTGATTATGAATCTGGTATTCAAATTTCTTGAAACAGACCCGCGGATAGAATACGTTTTCATATCAATGTAGCCAATTGCAGTGACACTAAAATAAGTGTATTTGATAGTTTAAACAATCTCGTTCCGAAGAATATCAGTAATTCAGGAGGCCTTTTTTTAGATTTACAGAAGAAGATCTTTTTGAATCCCACATTAATGTAAAATAAACATTTTTAATAAACAGGCTTGGCTTAACATTGGGAAATGATGGCCAGCCATTGTGAGCACTTCAAACTGGGCCCGTAAATTACCAGTATTGAACCAACTATTGGCATAACTGCCTGGGATGCGGGTTGGCCATCATGAATTGGGCCAGAGTTGTGCCCGTATTGAACCGGCACTTGGCAAAACTGTGGGATATAAGGGTCAGCCATTGCTTGCAACGAGAGCAAAGCCCGTATTGCGCCAGTATGCA
>WSXT02217125.1:0-15798 GCA_011762715.2 Neuroterus valhalla | reverse complement strand
ATTCCTTCACCCCCCCCCCCCCCCCCCCATATTTCTATACTTCAATTGAAATTCCATCCCGACCTGCAGCTTTCCTCTCCTTCATTATTCCTAACACATTGATTATTTCTTCTCTTGTTATGTCCTCTTCCTCGTCTCATTCTCTCCCCTCTCTTCCGCCCTTCCTTGCTTTATTTCCTACCCCTCCTGAAAAATCCATACAACAATTATTCCATTCTACCATCTCAATAGACTACCTCTACCTCTCCTCCATCTCCTTAGTTCCTTTCTCACTTCCTTATTATTTTCTTCATATGCCTCATCCATCCATTCCCGTTCTTTACCCTACTAACTTCTTTCTTTTTTGTATTCTTTAACTTTTTTTTTATTTCTTTTATCATTATTGCCGTCTCTTCATTAACATTCCCTCCTCCCATTTTCACATCCTTCAGCTTCTCTTTTAATTGCTCTTCGTGTATATTTCCCTTCCTCGTCTCTCTCTTTATTTCCGTTTATGATAAACCATCCCATTTCCTCTAAGCACTTTAACAATTCCTTCCCTTCCCCGTTCAGTACCTTTTCTTTCGATTTTCTTCTTCGCTCTTCTCCCCATTACCTTCCTCCTCTATCTCCTGTTCTTGCAATAAAATCTTCTCCTATTACAAGCTTAATCCCCTCTTCATCTTCTTCCATTAGCCCTTTTATCTCCTTAGATTTCTCTCTTCTACCCATGATCCATCAGTTTCCTCCTTCATCACTCTCCTATCCTTCTCTGCTAGATATTCCTTGATTTTTCCCATCACCATTACTTCCATTACCAACTGTAACCTTTTAGTACCCGTCCCTTTCCTCTTTTCTATCCTCTTTCATCTTTTCTCTCCTATCCTTTTCTGCTTGATATTTCTTCCTTATTCCCATCACCATAACTTCCATTGCCAACTGTAACCTCTTGGTAACCATCCCCTTACGCTTCCTCATACTTTTTCATCTTATCTCTCCAATCCTGCTACATTCTAGTAACATAGTTTCCACTCGCCCCTTCCTTCCTTTCGACAACCCTTTCCCCTGTCATTTACCCAACCCTTTTCTGCTCATTCCTTCTTCCAAGTCTGAAATCAAGATATTGAATAAAAGTGGATTCAGAGGACACGCTTGCCTTACTCCTCTCACCAGCTAGAAACTATTACCTACTTAATCGGCTACTTGTATTCGGTTTTTCGTCTGATGAAATATTTCTAAAACTCACTTTTTCAGACTTCCCTTATACCTTTTTTACCATAACCATTTTTATCTCTTCCCGGTCCAGAGAATCGAACGCCGCTTTTAGGTCTACAGACATAGCTATCATTCCTCCCTTTACCTTTTTAATCCTCCTATTTATTGCACATGTTGTCAATTACTCCCATTCTTTTTCTGAACCCCGTCCGATGTGGTGGCACTATCCCTTTTTCCTCAACTTCTTTCTTTAGTCTCTCTGATAATACCGTTACATACAACTTGTAAGAGGTTTGCATTAGCGTCGCTCCCATATAATCCTTGACCTCATCTCCTTTGCCTTTTTAATATCGGTGCCACTATTCCTTCTTCCAATTTCTCTTTTCTTCTTTTCATATCTCTTTCCTTCTTCCATATCGTTAAACATTGATTATTGCTTCTCTTGTTATGTCCTCTTCCTCGACTCTCTCCCTTCCTTCTCTTCCGCCTTCCCTTACTATATTCTCTACCCCTTGTAGCAGATCCATGAAATACTTTTTCTATTCTACCATCTCTATATCCTGGTTCACCCTCTTCCTTCTTTTCTTCTCTTCATTTACTGCTTTCCAAACCTCTTCTTCTGTTCTCGCCATCTCCACCTCTTCTTTCATCCTCCTCTTTTCCTCCTTCATCTTCTTATCACACATCTCAGCATATTTCTTCTTTTTTTTTCTATATTCATCTGCACGACTTTTTCCTCTCCTCCACCTGCTCAGTTTCTTTCTCACTTCCTTCTTCTTCTCTTAAGGTGCATCTATTCTTGTTCTCTTCCCCAATTACTTCTTTCTTATTTGTATCCTTTGACTTTCTTTTTATTTCTTTTATCATTATTTCTATCTCTTCATTAACATTTCCTTCTCCTATTCTTACATCCTTTACCTCCTCTTCACCCGTATCTTAAGTACTCTTATCACCCTTTTACGTCAGTAAAATCGAATGTGATCAAAATTCATTCAAATCTCATATTACAAGTTGAATACCCTCTTCATTTTCTTCCATCAGCCCTTTTATCTCCTCAGATTTATCCTCCGTTCACATACACTCCCACTATCTTCTATCTCTCTCCTCCCATCTTCATCTCTTCTACAAAAATGCATCAATTTCCTCCTTCCTTACTCTCCTATCCATCCCTGCTAGATTTGAATCTTGTAGTCATCTGATATGGAAAATCTATACGTACTGAAACACTATTACAGGAGGATCATGTTTCACGAACTTTCCACACTTTTCATGCTTCAATTCGCAAATAAGTTCAGCAGTAAGATCATTTGTACATCAAACCAGGCAAAGGTGTCAGAAATCAACAACGCCAAGCACGAGACCGTTTGTGCGGCGCATGAGAACGCTGCGCGCTGCACCAGAGACCTCCCGTTTTCCGAACTCAAGTTTGTGTACCTTTTACTTTATTATTTCCTAACTTTTTCAATATTTTTTAGAAATTTTGCAGACATTACCAAGGGTCTTGTTCCTCTGAGCGCTTCATCTCAGTAGCACCATTTATCATAATATAGGTAATAAACGGCACGAAAGTATCCATTGTGCTCATCGCTTAAGATTTACTGTAAGGATACGTTCGAGAAAATTTATGATTTTAACTGAGGAGGTAAGTGCTCAACGATATTCTTTGTAAGTGCGCAAGATGGGTTATTTATTATTATTTATTTATTATCTTATTTCCAAAATATACACTAAAAGCAATCTTTTCACTTCAACATCGACAATTCTGAGATGCCATTTGCACCCTCAGAAAGATTCTCATATCACATTTTATAGATTATTTCACCATACATATAAGTTGAAAATGAATTTTTATTTCAATTGAACCTAAACATCCAAATTCGATTAGGGGAATTCAAAAAACTTGGTCACTTTTCTTTTGGTGGTATACATTCACTAGGAAATTTTTTTTTTTTGTGAGAATGGGAAAAACCTTTCTTTCAAAAAAATTACAAACTGTACACGGAGAGGAGTAAACCTGAGCAGTTACTTTTTATACCATAACTGTAACTGCCCTCACCGTAACCGCTACGAATGAAAAACGGATTGTAGATAAACCGTGACTGCTACTGCCAGCGACGGAACTATTCCGGCCACACCGTAACAGTTACTGCGCGCCACCTGAAAACGTTTCGCAGTAACCGTTGCGCCGCTGACAGTAACAGTTACTGCTTATACCCGAATTTCTCCAGCGAGTGCAGTAGTAGTAGTGCAATGAAATTCGAAGAGTAGTGCAAGGAAATTTGATGCCTCATCACTGACAAAATTTTAGTTTTACTAAAATCTAATGGTTTTCTATTTGAACTTCGACCTTGCACATTACCCATTGAATATAATATATTTCTTGAGAAACTAGATGAAGTGGAGGATAGAATCAGCTGATCGTCGTTCCGGGTTTTGAGTTTTAATTAAAGACTTTTGAGGTCCCGAAAAAGCAATAAAGAGTATCGTTTATTGTTCCTTCACTAAATATATGCATCAACAAAAACTTAAATCTCCCTGCTGAAAGGATTCCGTAGAAAACCATCGACGAATGAAACCAAATTTTCATTCATAAAAATATTTTAATGAAGAAATTCCTTCACAGCAAAAAACTGCGCGTGCATTGATGTTTAGAGACTAAACAGGAATTATTACTGTCGAGACCGTAACCATTACTGCCGTGGCAGTAAATATGACTGCGTTGCGTTTTACTGTCTTGCGCCGAACAGATACTCTGCAGGTAGCAAAGGTTCATGCGAGCGTAGTAACAGTTACTGTTTATCTAATACTCATGAATCACGCGTAGCAGTTATGGGGTTGGCAGTAACGGTCACGGTTTACTCCTCTCCGTGGGCAATTTGTTAATTCCCATCTCCTTCCCCTATCCCCAACCGTTTATCGCTTGTTTTTTTATATTAATCAAACTCCTGTTTTTTAAAATAACGCATTTATTACTTGAGCATACAGAATTCAACAATTTACAATTCGAAATATTTACAATTCAATTATTCGAAATTCTAATATGCAGAATCGAACCGCCATACTTTAGTTCCTATTGCAAAGTCAGGTCCTACAAGATTGTACAATTGTATTTCTATTTTCCATATTTCCAGATTCGACATAGAAAACCAAGCGTTGCAAATAGAAGAAATTCGTATTTGAAAGGATCAAAATTCAGTGGGTTCCATTTTTTATGTGGCCTGAATTCAAAACGTCCAATCTAGCAGAGAAGGATAAGGGAGATTGTGAAAAAGGATGAGGAAGAGTGAGGGGACGGTTACCAAGAGGTTACATTTGGCGATGGAAGTAATGGTGATGAGAATAAGGAAGGAATATCTAGCAGAGAAGGATTGGAGAGTGATGAAGGAAAGAACTGTGGATTATTGGTAGAAGAGATAAATATGGGAGGAAAGAGATAGGACATAGTAGGGGTGTATGTGAACAGAGATATGCAGAAGAAATCTTAGGAATTGAAAGAACTGATGGAAGAAAACAAAGAGGGAATGAAGCTTTTGATAAGGGGAGATTTAAATGCAATAACAGGAGATAGAGGAGAAAGGGAATAGTTTGAAGAACGAAGATGGGAATCCAAAGACAAGATACTGAGTGGAGAAGGGGAGATATTGTTAAAGTATTCAGAGGAAATGGGATGGTTTATCATAGAGGGAATTATAGAGGGGGATAAGGGACGAAAATATGCCCTTTCGTAAAGTGGAAAGGAAACGGTCAATGACTATGTATCATTAGACGACGAGGTTACAGAGAAGCTCAAGAAACTAGAGGTAGGAGAATATATAGATTTTGATCACATTCGATTATAACTGACGCCAAAGGGTGATAAGAGTACTTAAGATACGGGTAAAAAGGAGGTAAAGGTAAAGAGAAAAGGAAGAGGAGATTGGTCGAAGAAGGGACGGAAATATTTCTAGGAGAAATGGAAAGAGTGGAGAGTGGAGAGGGAACGGAAATGGATGGGATGACGAATTTAAAGAGAAGAAGGAGGAAGTGAGGAAAGAATCTAAGAAGAGGAAGGAAAGGAAAAAGTAGTGGAGATGTATATAGAAGAGGAAAGAAGGGAAATACTGAGATGTGTGATAAGCCAAAAGAGGAGAAAAATATGAGGTTTGAAGGAGAGGCGGAAAGGGCTAGAATAATAGAAGAGGTTTGGAAAGTAGTAAATGAAGAGAGAAAAAGAAGGAAAACGGTAAACTAGGATGTTGGGATGGTGGAATGGAAAGTCTCCCATGGATCTGCTAGGTGGGTAGAGAATAAAGTTAGGCAGGGTGGAAGAGAGGCAAGGGCAAGAGACGAGTAAGAGGACATAACAAGAGAAGAAATAATCAATGTTTAAGGAATAATGAAAGAGAGGAAAGCTCCAAGTCTTGTTGAAATTCCAAATGAAGTAGGTAAATATGGGCGTGATGAACTAAAGGAATGGGTATGGGTAATTTGCAAAAGGGTATAGAGAGGAGAGGGTTGCCCAGAGATATGGAAAGAAGGGGTAATGGTACCGATATTGAAAGGAAGGCAAAGGAGTGGTGGTTAACTAAGACAAGGGGGAGGGGGGAATTATGGACTAGGAGATGGAAGGGAGGAAAGATAAAAGAAGTAGAAGAGTTTAAATATTTGGGATACCGCTTGCGAGCGAATGAGGAGCATAAGGCACAAATAAGAGAAAGAATATAAAAATCAGCAGGTACAATATTATATTGTATTATACTATATTATCAAATAGGGCCCAATAATCACTATGACCTTGTTGTTGGTTCCGGGTTGAACTGGAAGTGTCTTTATTCATCCTTCCTTGTCTTTTGACAATGTAGGATTTTGTCACTACGAGTGACAAGTTCAGATTTTGAACCTTTATATAATGTAGAAAGTTCCCGAGGCAAAAAATATTCTTAATTTGAGAAAAAAGTTCCTCTTTTCTGGTTTTCTTATATTATCCTCTCAAAAATTGACTACTCCGCTAGAAATCAGTAGATTTTCCTCTTTCTTTCAGAGAAGGTATTTTCCTAAGCTGGAATTCGAATTTCTGTTTAAAAATTAATATTCTTTGGATAGATTAATTGTCTGGGTTGAAATTTTTTTTTATAAGCTGAAAATACAATTTCTTTGTAACAAATCCGTCTTAATGGCTCCAAAAGGTTATATTTTGGACAAAATGTGTTTTATAAATGAAATTGTTTTATTGTGGTGGAACTATTTGATGGAAAATTGATCTTTACAGTAGGAAACTAATCAGAATGATTGAGAATTCAATTTTTTCAGTTTAAAGTGCAATCCTTTGGTTCAAAATAAACTTTCTTTTTTGAAAAATCATCCCTTCCATTCCAAAATAATCCCTTCCATTCAAAAATAATCCGTTGTAGTTGATCTTTAAACTACTTTGTTGTGAATTCGATTTTTGGATCGAGTTCCATTATTTTAGGTCAAAAATGAAAATATTTTCCGGTAGAAAAATAATCTTGTCTTCGTTAAAGATTCATCATTCACATTTATATTTAACTATTCCAGTTGTAGTTGAAAATGTACATGTATTTCAGAGAATTCGTTTTGTTCGGTTGGAAATAATGTTTGGAAATAAAAATCTAAATAATATTATTTCTGTCTGAGAAATGATCTTGCCTAGTCGATCTTTCTATTTTTCATTAAAAATCAATATTTTTCTGGAAAAAATCAATTAACCTTGGTTGAACATCTATAATTTCAGGTTTAAAAAACAATCATTTTCATAGAGAAAATTCATCTTCCAATCCTTAAAACATAATATTCTTGATAAAATATCGTATCTTCCTGCAAAAAATATATTTTTTGGTAGAATGTGGATGGAAATTAATCTTGGCTCAAAGGCACCACCTACTACCTGAACGCTCAGCTGACCCTTCGTATTGTCTCGCGCTGCGCTCGACTTCGATGCAACTCGGGATGGGGCTGTGCTCAACTTGTTTTGTTCGAATAAAAATAATGTTTTTAATTCAAAATTCAAATAATAATTTTGTTCTTCCTGAAAAGTAATTTCGCCTAGTTGAACTTCTGATCTTTTATTAAAAGTTGACATTTTCTGGGAAAAATCAATTACCTGGGTTGAACATTCATATTTTCAGGTTAAAATAAAACAACCAATTCCATAAATACGTCTTCCTGTCTCAAAAACTTCACATTTTTGATGGAATATCGTGTTTCCCTGTCAAAATTTATATTTCCTGATAGGATCTGGTTGGAAACTAATCTTGGTCTAAGGGCAACTCATGCTACCACCTGCTACCTAAACGCTCAGCTGACCCTCCCTGTTATCTCCTGTGCGCTCGACTTCGATGCAACTCGGGGCGAGGCCGTGCTCAACCTGAGGCTACTGTTAGAAAGCTCAGCAGAAAACTGTTCTTCGGTAGGAAATATAAGTTTTGCACTGAAGAATTAAATTATTTGGTTTGAAATCAAATCATTTTGTTGAAGAGACATCCTCTTTGATGAAAAAAATAATCTGTTATAGTTGATCATTGAACAACTTTGTTTTGAATTCACCTTTTCACATCAAGTTTTATTATTCTGGGTCAAAAGTGAAATTATTTCCTGGCAGAAAGAATATCTTTTTTCTGTTGAAGATTTATCATTCACGTTATTATTCAACTATTCCAGTTGTAGTCGGAAATGTCACTGCACTTTAAAAAACTTGTTGTCTAGTTGATCTTCTGATATCCTATTAAAAATTGACATTTTTCTGGAAAAAATCAATTATCTGGGTTCAACATTCATATTTTCAGGATAAAAAAAAACCTTTTCCATAGAGAAAATACGTCTTCCTGTTTAAAAACTTCATATTTCTAATAAAATATCGTGTTCTCCTGCCGAAATTGATATTTTTTTATAGAAGCTGGTTGAGAACTATTATGAGTATATAAGGGCATCTCAGGGTATCACCTACTACCCAAACGCTCAGCTGACTCTCCCTATTGTCTCGCGTCGCGCTCGACTCCGATGCAACTCGGGACGAGGCTGTGCTCAACCTGAGGTTACTGTTAGAAAGCTCAACAGAAAACTAGTTTTCGGTAGAAAATTACAGTTTTGCACTGCAGAATTAAATTATTTGGTTTTAAATTAAATCATCTTGTTGAAATTGTAACTTTTTTGGAAAGTAGGTTTTTCTTCTTTTGGGTTCAAAATGAATGTTTCTAACTGGAAAATTGGACGACTCGTGAATGGTTGGAGGGTGATCTTTTTAGTTGAATCCTGGTTGAGCATTCATACTTCCGGGTTATAAATACAACTGTTTCACAACTTGGTCGTCTTTCTTGCTTGGAAACTTCATACTTTTGATAAAATATCATATTCTTCTTCGAAAATATATGTTTTCTGGTAGAATCTAGTTAAAAATTAATTTTCGCCTAAGGGCACCTCATAATACTATCTACTACCTAGACACTCAGCTGCCTCTTCCTATAGTCTCGCGCTGCGCTCGACTTTGATGCAACTCGGGATGAGGCTGTGTTCAACCTGAGGCTACTGTTAGAAAGCTTAGAAGTATAGGATTGAATTATTTGGTTTGAAATCCAATAATTTTGTTGGAAAGTCACCCTCTTTGATGAAAAAAATAAACTGTTATGGTTGAATATTGGAATACATTATGAAAATTTTGCATTATTCATAATCAATGAAATTATTCCTGATTCAAAATCGAAATATTTTTTGATAGGAAAATCTGTTTTTTCGGAATGCATCTTCCGAATTGATACTCAACTATGCCAATTGTGGTCGAAAATGTAACTTTTTCTCGAAAAATGAATTTTTTTTCTATTGGGTTCAAAATGAATATTCCCGAATAAAAATTTGGGCAACTCGTGAATGTTTGGAGGGTTATAAACACAACTTTTCCATAACTTGTTCGTCTTTCTGGCTTGGAAACTTCATACTTTTGATGAAATATCGTATCCTCCTCCGAAAATACATATTTCTTGGTAGAATCTAGTTAAAAATTAATTTTCGCCTAAGGGCACCTCATAATACTATCTACTACCTAGACAATCAGCTGCCTCTTCCTATAGTCTCGCGCTGCGCTCGACTTTGATGCAACTCGGGATGAGGCGGTGTTCAACCTGAGGCTACTGTTAGCAAGTTTAGAAGTATAGGATTGAATTATTTGGTTTGAAATCCAATAATTTTGTTGGAAAGTCACCCTCTTTGATGAAAAAAATAAACTGTTATGGTTGAATATTGGAATACATTATGAAAATTTTGCATTATTCATAATCAATGAAATTATTCCTGATTCAAAATCGAAATATTTTTTGATAGGAAAATCTGTTTTTTCGGAATGCATCTTCCGAATTGATACTCAACTATGCCAATTGTGGTCGAAAATGTAACTTTTTCTCGAAAAATGAATTTTTTTTCTATTGGGTTCAAAATGAATATTCCCGAATAAAAATTTGGGCAACTCGTGAATGTTTGGAGGGTTATAAACACAACTTTTCCATAACTTGTTCGTCTTTCTGGCTTTGAAACTTCATACTTTTGATGAAATATCGTATCCTACTCCGAAAATACATATTTCTTGGTATAATCTAGTTAAAAATTATTTTGGCCTAAGGGCACCTCATGGTACCACTTACCACCTAAACGCTCAGCTGACCCTCCCTATTGTCTCGAGTCGCGCTCGACTTTGATGCAACTCGTGACGAGGCTGTGCTCAACCTGGGGCTACTGTTAGGAAGCCCGGCAAAAAACCAGTCTTCTTGATAGAAAAATGATGTTTCGCAGTTGAGAAATAAATTATTCATTTTCGAATCAAATCATTCCGTTGGAAACAAATTTTCATGCGTTTTCCATAAATCTGGTATTTTTATTCTGTAATCGAAGGGGGTTTAAAGTCCATGAGAAAGTAAACGTGATCTGACATGATTCGCGTGCAGCTAGATGCTGCGCTGCGTTGGGCATGGCACGATTGACGCGTAACGCTTTACTTAGTCAAAGGTAGCGTCAAGGTCGTATTTTAATCGTTTCTAAGAACGTAGAAAATCGAGGGAAAAATCCCAATTTTTTATTAGCACAATCTGCCTTGGGTTACACGCGGCACACGTGAAAGGATAAATCTTGCTTCTCATTTTGACGCATATTTTCTGTAAGTTACGAATGTTTCAATTCGCTTTCAATTCTAGTATATGTATATTTATTTATATTTAATTTATATTTTGCGTATCATTGTATATTTTAATTCTTGTTGCATGCTTATTTATATTTATACAAATTATGAAACTATATTAAAATCGTTTTTGAAGTGAACTTCTATAAGCGCAATGACACGTTGGTATTTGCACGCGCCCCACTCCTGACACACACAGGAGGCTAGCCTGCGTTTCCCGTAGAAGCACGTTTAGCCAGCATGTAAGCGCGGGAATTTTTGAATAGAGTGTACTTCATTTGTTAGAATTTTTCTGAATAATTCTAAAACGTCCAAATAACTACAAAATCATTTCTTTAAGATGGGAAAAAATGTATGTAAGCACGTGAGAAGTAGAACTTCAGTAACAACAAACACTCTTTATCTGCTTTAAGTTTGAATTAAAAGTGCTCTGCATCAAATGTAGTCGCTAAGAGTAATTAATTCGTAACTGTAAAAATTTCGTAAACTATTGACAGATTTTTATCCTCATAAGCATTATTAATACAAAAATGGGTTTTAGAGTCGAGGCTGAACTTTTAAGGTAAGGGCTGCCCTAAAAATCGAAGAGCCAAGTTCCGGGAGACGTTGAACCGAATTCGTTGCTCGTCGCTAAATTTACCATCGACTACCTAGAAGTATTCTCGTTGATCGGGGGATGCCGTTTTAGTATTTCCAATTAAGACATTTCATCGATTCGAAAATAAAATGCACTTTAAAGGAATACAAATCATTGTAAGAGTGTGCCCTCAGCATTCAAAGTATTCAAAAATAGGCGTGTGTCATGAAATGCACCTGGTGTTCCCATGACATATTCAATTACCAATAATAATTGTTAATAAGAATTTCCAACCTAATTGGACGAATTTTGAACAAAAAAGTCGATTTCAACAGAATAGGTTGAATGACCTAAGAAGATAAAAGATTTATGTTCTACTAAAGAAGACGAATTTTCGACAAAGGGAATTATTTTCATAAATCTCGTTTTATTTCCAAATCAAAAAGACCAATTTTCTACAGAAAAAAATTAATTTTCAAACCAAAAAGACCAAATGTCTACAAGTGGGTGGAATTGTCGAATCATAAATATTTTCTTTTAACGAACAAGTTGATTTTTCTACGTAAAAGTGCATCTCCTGAACAATTAGTTGAATTTTCAACCTACTAGTTGAATTTCCATGAAGATAGATGAATTTTCAACCTAATGGTTCAATTTTAAACCCAAGAAAATAAATTTTTTACCAACAAAAGGAATAATTTTCTACAAAAAAAAAACGAATTTTCAACAAAATAAATTATTTTTAAGAATACTGTCTAATTTCAGAACTAAAAAGACCAAATATCTACAAGAAAATAAATTTTTCACCAACAAAAAGAATATTTTCCTATAAAAAAACGGATCTTCAACAAAATAGGTTATTTTTATCAATACTGTCCCTTTCCAGAATCAAAAAGACCAATTATCTAAAAGTGGGTTAAATTTTAAACTCATAAATATTCTTTCCTTACGAAAAACTTAATTATTCTAGTGAATAGTGCATCATCAGAACAATTAGTCCAATTTCCAACCAACGAGTTGAATTTCCGTCAAATAAGATGAATTTCAAACTCAATAGTTCAATTTTCAACCAAGAAAATAAATTTTTTACCAACAAAAGGGATAATTTTCTACAAAAAAAAACGAATTTTCAACAAAATAAATTATTTTTAAGAATACTGTCTAATTTCAGAACTAAAAAGACCAAATATCTACAAGAAAATAAATTTTTCACCAACAAAAAGAATATTTTCCTATAAAAAAACGGATCTTCAACAAAATAGGTTATTTTTATCAATACTGTCCCTTTCCAGAATCAAAAAGACCAATTATCTAAAAGTGGGTTAAATTTTAAACTCATAAATATTCTTTCCTTACGAAAAACTTAATTATTCTAGTGAATAGTGCATCATCAGAACAATTAGTCCAATTTCCAACCAACGAGTTGAATTTCCGTCAAATAAGATGAATTTCAAACTCAATAGTTCAATTTTCAACCAAGAAAATAAATTTTTTACCAACAAAAGGGATAATTTTCTACAAAAAAAAACGAATTTTCAACAAAATAAATTATTTTTAAGAATACTGTCTAATTTCAGAACTGAAAAGACCAAATATCTACAAGTGGGTGGAATTGTCGAATCATAAATATTTTTTTTCAACGAACAAGTTCATTTTTCTACGAAAAAATGCATCTTCCGATCAATTAGTTGAATTTTCAACCAACGAGTTGAATTTCCATCAAGATGGATGAATTCTTAACTTAAAAATTCAATTTTCAACCAAGAAAATAAATTTTTTACCAACAAAAGGAATAATTTTCTACAAAAAAACGAATTTTCAACAAAATAAATTATTTTTAAGAATACTGTCTAATTTCAGAACTGAAAAGACCAAATATCTACAAGTGGGTGGAATTGTCGAATCATAAATATTTTTTTTCAACGAACAAGTTCATTTTTCTACGAAAAAATGCATCTTCCGATCAATTAGTTGAATTTTCAACCAACGAGTTGAATTTCCATCAAGATGGATGAATTCTTAACTTAAAAATTCAATTTTCAACCAAGAAAATAAATTTTTTACCAACAAAAGGAATAATTTTCTACAAAAAAAAACGAATTTTCAACAAAATAAATTACTTTCATGAATGCTGTCTAATTTCAGAACCAAAAAGACCAATTATCTACAAGTGGGTGAAATTGTCGAATCATAAATATTTTATTTCAACGAACAAGTTGATTTTTCTACGAAAAAGTGCATCTCCCAAACAATTAGTTTAATTTCCAACCAACGAGTTGGATTTCTGTTAATTAAGATGAATTTCCAACTCAATAGTTCAATTTTCAACCAAGAAAATAAATTTTTTTAACAACAAGAAGAATAATTTTCTACAAAAAAAAAAACTAATTTTCTACAAAATAAATTATTTTTATGAGCACTGTCCAATTTCAGAATCAAAGAGACCAATTATCTACAAGGGGGTTCAATTTTCAACTTATTAATATTCTTTTCCAAAGAAAACTGTTAATTTTTCTACCAAGTAGTTCATCTTCCGAACAATTAGTTGAATTTCCATCGAGATAGATGAATTTTAAACTCAATAGTCGAATTTTCAACTATGAAAATAAATTTGTTACCAACAAGAGGAAGAATTTTCTACGGAAAAAAAAATTTTCATCAAAATAAATTATTTTTATTAATACTGTCCAATTTCAGAACCGAAAAGACAAATTCTCTACAAGTGGGTTAAATTGTCAACTCATCAATGTTCTTTTCCAAAGAAAACAGTTAATTTTTCTACCAAATAGTTCATTTTCCGAACAATTAGTTGAATTTCCAACCAACGAGTTGAATTTCCATCCAGATAGATGAATTTTCAACTTCATAGTTCAACTTTCAACCAAGGAAATAAATTTTTCACCAACAAAAGGAATAATTTCCTACAAAAAATAAAAACGAATTTTCATCATAATAAATTAATTCATGAATACTGTCCAATTCCAGAACCGAAAAGTCCATTTATCCACAAGTGGGTTAAATTGTCAACTCATTAATATTCTTTTACAAAGAAAAAAGTTAAATTTTCTAACACCTACGAAGATAACTCTTAACTAAGGAATGGAATAAATAAATTTCTAAAAAAAGGAGTGAATATTGAAAAAATGGATTTTCCACCAAAAATATTAATTTTACACCGAAAATTCGAATTTTCAACGAAATAGATTTTTTCATGTATATTTTTCAATTCTAAAGCCAAGGAGACCAAATATCCACGAAAGGGTCAAATTTTCAACCCGAAAATATTCTTTTCCAACGAAAAAAAAATTTTTCTACCGAATAGTGCATGTTTTGAAAAAATAGTTGAATTGCTTAGTTTCTAATACCTTAAAAGATAACTCTCCTTAAAAGAATGGAATAATTCAATTTTTCACAAAAGAAGTGAATATTGCAAAAAAAAATCTGCCCGCTGTGCGGGCACATTCTCATGGCGCGCTGCGCGCGCGTCATTCGAAACTCGCGCTTCGCGCTCGGCTTCATACGTGTTCATTTCAGTTTACAGTGTGATACATACACAGAATTAAAAATATTGCAAAACTGCTAAAAACCTCCACTTCTGTGAAGATTTTCTTATCATTTTTTCCATTTTTAATCAAATTTATTTTTCATTAAGTTTACTTAAGGCTCTGCTGGCCTTAAGGAACTCTCATCACAATACTCGCCACTGATACTTACATATCGCATAGTTTGGCTAGCAAATTGAATTTCTCATTGTTTAAGAAGCGTTGTCACGATCAAAAAAGAAAAATATAATACGCCTTATTGGGAAAAATTTCATGTAAAACTTGCGAAACTTTTCAAGATGAACAATTTTTCTATAAATTATCTCTTCTTGTCTCTTATTGTTTGGCTTGAAGATGGAATTTTTTATTTTGTAAGTGTGTTATCAGGATGAAAACGAAAACTATTCGTCCTATTGAAAAATAACCAACAAGGAATTCGTAGACTTTTTAAGGTAAACAATTTTTGTTTCTTTCATTTTTTTCGTATCTCGCATAGTTTTGCTCAAAAATAGAACTTTTCATTTTTAGTAACATTTTTCTCGATTTAAACATAAACTATGCATCTGATGAAAATAAAATTTATAGGTCTTTTTAAAATAAATAACTTTCTATCTTAACATTTTTTCACACCTTCCATAGTTTGAGCGGAAACATGCATTTTTGATTTTTCAAAAAGCGATTTTGATGGATAAAACCAGAACCATTGCACAGTTTATTACATTCTCATCAGAGAAGGTATTAAATTTGTGTAAAATTTGACCCCCCTCGTTGTTGTCAAATGTCCATGTTCTGAGACCCCCTGAACCCGAAAAACAGGTTTTTACGAATGTGTCTGTCTGTATGTATGTCTGTATGTCTGTATGTCTGTCTGTTAGCACGATAAGTTCCGAAAAAACTAATCGATTCGATTGGCCTTTGGTACACTCTTTCAGTGTGAGAAACTGAAGGTCCAGTATTTTAGCCAGCTATTTTGTATCAAAATTGGAAGAGGAAAGGCATTTTGAAAATTTTTGAGACCATTTTTTTCAAGATTCGATAATTGTAAGTACAGCTTCCTATAGTGAGCAATAAGTGGAACAATTTATTTCTTTAATGTTTTTCGCTAAGAACAAAATTGTCAGAGTTATAGCATTTTCAAAATTCGAAAATATAAACAAAAATGGGAATTTTTAGCTAAACAACCGAAGATATGAGAAAAAAGTATGGAAGAAAAAATGTTTCTTTTTGGAAGCCCTACAAGATAGACTTCAGAACTTTTTGAATTTTCTCGAAAAATCGAAAATTCCAATTTTGATCGCACAAAAAATAATGAAAAAAAATCTGCCCGC